>PISX010012251.1:0-61467 GCA_004024625.1 Mellivora capensis | reverse complement strand
ATCTGTATCTTTGGGGTAAATACCCAGTAGCGCAATTGCAGGGTCATAGGGAAGCTCTATTTTTAACTTCTTGAGGAATCTCCACACTGTTCTCCAGAGTGGCTGCACCAACTTGCATTCCCACCAACAGTGTAAGAGGGTTCCCCTTTCTCCACATCCTCTCCAACACACGTTGTTTCCTGTCTTGCTGATTTTGGCCTTTCTAACTGGTGTGAGGTGGTATCTCAATGTGGTTTTAATTTGAATCTCCCTGATGGCTAGTGATGATGAACATTTTTTCATGTGTCTGATAGCCATTTGAATGTCTTCATTGGAGAAGTGTCTGTTCATGTCTTCTGCCCATTTTTTGATATGATTATCTGTTTTGTGTGTATTGAGTTTGAGAAGTTCTTTATAGATCCTGGATATCAACCTTTTGTCTGTACTGTCTCTGTGTCCTTTAAATTGAATGTAGCGGTGTGTGAGTTTAGCACAAATGTATAGAAGAACATTGGTACACCCAGCTCACCGGAATGGATGCAGAGATGGCTGCTTTCTGAAATTTCTTGCCCAGAATAATGAAATAGTTCTTCCTGTCATCAGGGAATAGTGTAATCTGAATGAAAGACATTCACTCTTTTCAAACATAGAAATGGTGTCCAACCCAATGCATACCAAAGGAATGCCCTCTCAGAACACTGTGTCCAGATGTTTTGTTTTCTGGAGCGGATGAAGTGCACTGTAAATTTATTTTGGGGAAGGAAGATGAGAGAAATGGAGTTTAATGCAAGCATCTGGAATTTAAAAAGAACAACCCACACCAACTTTGCCTTGTCCATCTTGAATTCCGCATAAATGTTGAGAGTGATTTGCTCATAATTCTTTAACTGCTAATGAAATTGAAATTCTCTTAATCAAATCAAAGAATACATTGGTGGTAACAAAATGATTATTAACATTGAAGTAGGATTAGAGAGTAGGTTGCAGAAAAGTCTCCATCCTGCGCAAACCTACAGCCCATCCTATCTGCAAGCTCCTGAAAGCAGGTGCATAAAGCAGAAAGAATGACCAACACTTCAAAGAATATTCAGTCTTACAAGCTTGGCAACTGAACTCTGAAAGACATATTTGAGTCTCACAGCTTACCATGCTTTTTTTTAAGAATCTTTTTCAAACCAGGTCTCAGTCAGCTCAGACTCAGGATAAGTGTGTGGAAGAAGAAACACATGCACACACAGGGTAAACTACACTTCAAATTGAAACCTATCACTTACTAGATATGGGATGTTGGGCTCATTTTATTCAAATGAAAAGAACCAAAATATCAACTTCATTATTCTAGTAAAAGATTGAACGCATGTCAGTCTCCCAGGACCTGAAATATAGTGAGTGATGACTGCATGTTTGTTGATTGACTAAACTGGTGAACGCGTAAACACTTAACATGACGGCTTGAAAGTGCCTATAAATGCTATGCAGGTGTGTATATTTATTTTAATTTTTTAAAAATTTTGAGATAATAGTAGATTCACATATGGTCATAACAAACAATCCAGAGAGATCCTGGACACCCTTCACCCATTTTCCCTAATTGTAACATCTGGGTCATGACTTCAAGAATCTGTGCGTCCCCTACTCTCTCTAGTGTGGGGTGCTGGAGACAGCAGCAGCAGCTCAAGGTCCGTGGAATTTGAAACAGAGTGGCATGCATCAGGATTCGGAGTACTTTGCCATCTCTGTGACCGCCCTCATTGAGCGAGCCTCGACACTCCTGAAGAGGAAAAGGAGAGGTGTGCTCTTCAGACTCTCTTGTTTCTGACCTCCCTGCATGCACTACTTCAGCCTTCTGGGGGGCTCAGAGCCAGGACTCAGGCTGACCAGCTGCCTGGTTGAAGGCTGAGGAGGACTGTTTTTTTCCTGCTCTGAGGAGCTTGACCCAGTGTTGCTCAGCCAGCAGCGTCAAAAGGAATGCAGATCTCTACCCCTGAGGCAAGTCCAGCTCCACATTCCCAGCTGGAAATCTGGTTCCCCAGGTCTGCTGTACTGAGACTGCACCCAGGGATCCCACTGCACCCCATTCCCCAGGCCCAGGCCCTTCCTCCATCTTTCTCAGGAAATAGAGGACTTCAGTTAAGAAAGCCTTTACTTCCTACTGCTTCCTATTCATGGATATCACCTGGGAGATTTGGGCTCGCCCCTTCAGCCCCAGCCAGCTCTTCGGCAGCCTTGTGCACTGTGGGATGTTTAGGAGCATCCTGGTGCCTCCTCTCTAGATGCCAATAACATAACTCTGACAACCGGGAATGACTCCTGATCTGGCCCCAAATCCCCTGGGGGTGGGAGTGAAAGCTCCCCTTGTTTGAGAAGTATGCAATAGATTTCTCTCTTTCATAACAGTCCTCTCTTGCCTTCTTGAACATCTTGCATCATTGGGTATTTATTATTTACTATTTATCTTCCCACTCTCAAAGTTCTTATGCCCACTGCCTCCTTTCATGGTATATATAAAGCCATACCTGCTATTCTGGGTGGAAAATAAATAAATAGCCATACTGGACAAAAGAAACCAACTCCAAAATGCCTTGACTTTGTGATCCTTCTAGCTACTGGACCCTTGCTCTTTGGTCCTTCCACTTGCGAGAAAGAGCAACACTTAACACACACGTGTGCACACTGTGTCCCTTCTCTTCTGGTTTTGACCCCATGATTCTCAGGATTATTTTGCCAAAATTTCAAATGGCCTCCCTCTTGCTTAAATCTTGTGGAAACTTCTATTTTTTCGTGTTTTATATAGTCTCTGCAAATTATACAGCTTTCAACAGGTTCTCGATCTGCACACATTTTATATAGTTTCCTATTGGCTCCAGGCTGGGGTATAATTCATCGGATCCCATACATGCATCTAACTTCTCCTTTACTGTTGTGCTAAGTGATTTCTTCATATGACAGCCTTTCAAGCTGTTCAGTGACTCCTGGGCCATGTGCCGTTCACTTGCACAGAATCCACATGAGCATGGTGCCCAACATAAAGTCTGTAGCTGAAATGATTGTCGTCAATGGTCCGTTCAGTTGCTTTCCCTCCCTCAATGGTACCCTTTCCGTCTTTTTTCACTAGCTACTCTTTGTCTGGAAACAGAAGTTTTTCTTTCATCCAAACACTTTCCTGTTCACCAACATCCTCCCAGGGTAAGCCCAACAATGTCTATAGCTTCGGCAACCTTGAAATTTTATCAAAAACATCTCTAGTCAAGACATTCGCTCTTGACTCCATGCTCTTATTTTCAGAAGCTCTCTAGACAGATATCATCAAGACTTTACCCAGACACCCCAGGCAAAGAATGTACACACTGAACTAATTACATTCCAAACCCTCAGTGCCTAACTCATTGAAGAAGAAAACTAAAGAGAAAAAAGAGAAAAAAAAATTAAAAAGGGGAAGAAAAAGGAAAAACAAACAAACAAACAAACAAACACATTTTTTCCCGTATGTTCCTTTCCTATATCCCTTACCTGGAATCAATTTGACAAAACTAGTAAACAGTGTCTTTGTTACTGAATCCCACAAATATCACCAGCCCTTTAAGTCCTTCCTTCTGTATCTCCTTGTAAATGAGTCCACCTCCCCTTCCTTCATTCCTGTTGCTATTACCTGAATTCAAACATGTAAAGTCTCTTTCTGTTCTGATGTTGCATCCACACTAGAACACAAGAGTGAGCACATCAGTTGCTGGGCTACTTCTTTCCCTACAAGACAGATGCAATAAGCCTGTGCCATACAACCCAGCATCTCACTCCATCCTGGACCTCTTCATATCTGTAACTTCAGCCTCTGTCCTGATATATTCCGGACTACTTGCTGAAATGTAGGGGACCTGCTTCCCATGTCCCCAGGCTTTTGCTCCATTCCCACATCTCTTGGGGCCAGCAAGCCTTTACTCTACCCTTAATAGTACAATGAAGACTTGCATTCCACTGGAAAGCCTTTCTTATGACAGTTTCTTCACACTCTGACTCTTCCTCTGAGCTTCTAGAAAGCTCATTAGGTCATAGCCATTTACATAATGGTGCCCTCTGTCACACCAGCAGCTCTTTCATAACAGGGACCTTATGTTAGGCACATTTTTATTTACAGAACTTAGCTACGATTGGCATTTAGTAGATGATCAGAATGTTTGTTGATATAAGGAAATAAAGTCATAACACTCTTATCCCATGTCTCCTTTCTTTTTGAACTAGGTGATACTGTTTCTGTTCTCAGTGAATTTTGTGGCAAATGTATACTAAAAGGTAACATTTAAATTAATATAATTAAGTTCATAACTTAGAACAGTTCTGTCGCTTGCCAGTCTTATGAAAACAGAAAGGATCATCTGCTAAAATTTAAATTTCCACTCTGAATGGTTTATTCAGTGGTACGTTGTGTGTACAGTTTGCAGACAGCCTTTTACCACAGCTAGACTCTGTCGCCTTCACACGACCTTTTACATTTGCAGACCCCTCACATTTGGGCTTACTACCACATACCTAGTCAATGGATCCCCCCTTGAAAGATGAGAAAGAGATGCTCGTTTCTTCTATCAATCTCATTTCTGCTTTAAATATTTGACTTAATGGAATTGTATAGCTCTTCTTTTTCTTTGCCATATAGACCTTAATTTCTTGGAATTTTATAGCTCTTCTCTTTCTTTGCAATATGGACTTTAATTTCTACAAATAGACTTCTAGTTTGAGGCTTGCTTTATTATTTTCTTATGACACGGGCAAGCATGAACTCCTGCTTCTTCAAGGGGTTATATGTGCCTTATCACAGAACACATCTGACTCAGGTAGGAGTTGCTGTCCCCCATTTTCTGGACAAAATGACTGATCTGAATTTAGGTCTTCTAGCTCAAATATATATAGCTCAGTTCTGTATATCCAAAACTTCTTAAGTCTACAAATACAAGAGGGGAAAACTGTGCCAGTTTTACAGCCAAATTCTGGAATAGGATTAGAGAGAAGGGGGAAATAAAAACAATGACTTCTTGGAGCAAGAATCTCCCTCAGATTAATTTCTAATAGAAGCTGCTTACCATGCAAAATATCCAGAATGCTCAAGTCTCTCACAATGCTCCATTTGACATATAACACTGGGGACTCTTTGGGAGCAATGCATATGGCCAAAAGATGTGGTCAGCGTGCTTCTTCTGATGTGATGTTTGGCTTCCTTTTCCATTAAGATAAGATGATACACCTTTTTTTTTTTTTTTTGCATCTACTCTATTTATTTATTTATTTTTAAAATTTCTTTTCAGCGTAACAGTATTCATTGTTTTTGCAGGACACCCAGTGGTCCATGCAATACGTCCTTAATACCCACCACCTGGCTCCCCTAACCTCCCACCCCCCACCGCTTCAAAATCTCTCAGGTTGTTTTTCAGAGTCCATAGTCTCTAATGGTTCACCTCCCCTTCCAATTTCCCTCAACTGCCTTCTCCTCTCCATCTCCCCATGTCCTCCATGTTATTTGTTATGCTCCACAAATAAGTGAAACCATATGATAATTGACTCTCTCTACTTGACTTATTTCACTCAGCATAATCTCTTCCAGTCCCGTCCATGTTGCTACAAAAGTTGGGTATTCATCCTTTCTGATGGTGGCATAATACTCCACAGTGTATATGGATCACATCTTCCTTATTCATTCGTCCATTAAAGGGCATCTTGGTTCTTTCCACAGTTTGGGGACCGTGGCCATTGCTGCTATAAATATTTGGGTACAGATGGCCCTTCTTTTCACTACATCTGTATCTTTGGGGTAAAACCCATTAGTGCAATTGCGGGGTCATAGGGAAGCTCTACTTTTAATTTCTTGAGGAATCACCACACTGTTCTCCAAAGTGGCTGCACCAACTTGCATTCCCACCAACAGTGTAAGAGGGTTCCCCTTTCTCCACATCCTCTCCATCACACCTTGCTTCCTGTCTTGCTAATTTTGGCCACTCTAACTGGTGTAAGGTGGTATCTCAATGTGGTTTTAATTTGAATCTCCCTGATGGCTAGTGATGATGAACATTTTTTCATGGGTCTGATAGCCATTTGTATGTCTTCATTGGAGAAGTGTCTGTTCATGTCTTTTGCCCATTTTTTGATAGGATTATCTGTTTTGTATATGTTGAGTTTGAGAAGTTCTTTATAGATCCTGGATATCAACCTTTTGTTTGTACTATCATTTGCAAATATCTTCTCCCATTCCGTGAGTTGCCTCTTTGTTTTGTTGACTGTATCCTTTGCTGTGCAGAAGCTTTTGATCTTGATGAAGTCCCAAAAGTTCATTTTCACTTTTATTTCCTTTGTCTTTGGAGACATATCTTGAAAGAATTTGCTGTGGCTGATATCAAAGAGGTTACTGCCTATGTTCTCCTCTAGGATTCTGATGGATTCCTGTCTCACATTGAGGTCTTTTATCTATTTCGAGTTTATCTTTGTGTATGGTGTAAGAGAATGGGTTGAGTTTCATTCTTCTACATATAGCTGTCCAATTTTCCCAACACCATTTATTGAAGAGACTGTCTTTTTTTCCACTGTATATTTTTTCCTGCTTTATCGAAGATTATTTGACCATAGAGTTGAGGGTCCATATCTGGGCTCTCTACTCTGTTCCACTGGTCTATGTGTCTGTTTTGATGTCAGTACCATGCTGTCTTGGTGACCACAGCTTTGTAGTAAGGCTTGAAATCAGGTAACGTGATGTCGCCGGTTTTATTTTTGTTTTTCAACATTTCCTTGGCAATTTGGGGTATCTTCTGATTCCATACAAATTTTAGTATTATTTGCTCCAGCTCTTTGAAAAATACCGGTGGAATTTTGATCAGAATGGCATTAAAAGTATAGATTTCTCTAGGTAGTATAGACATTTTAACAATGTTTATTCTTCCGATCTAAGAACATGGAATGGTCTTCCATCTTTTTGTGTCTTCCTCAATTTCTCATGAGTGTTCTGTAGTTCCTCGAGTACAGATCCTTTACCTCTTTCGTTAGGTTTATTCCCAGGTATCTTATGGTTCTTGGTGCTATAGTAAGTGGAATTGGTTCTCTAATTTCCCTTTCTGTATTTTCATTATTAGTGTATAAGAAAGCCACTGATTTCTGTACATTGACTTTGTATCCTGCCATGTTACTGAATTGCTGTATGAGTTCTAGTAGTTTGGTGGTGGAGTCTTTTGGGTTTTCCATATAAAGTAGCATGTCATCTGTGAAGAGAGAGAGTTTGACTTCTTCATTGCCAATCTGGATACCTTTTATTTCTCTTTGTTGTCTGATTGCAGTTACTAGGATTCTCATACTATGTTGAACAAGAGTGGTGAGAGTGGGCATCCTTGCTGTGTTCCTGATCTCAATGGGAAGGCTGTGAGCTTCTTCCCATTGAGGATGATGTTTGCTGTGGGTCTTTCATAGATAGATTTTATGAAGTTCAGGAATGTTCCCTCTATCCCTATACTTTGAAGCGTTTTAATCAGGAATGGATGCTGGATTTTGTCAAATGCTTTTTCTGCATCAATTGAGAGGACCATGTGGTTCTTGTCTCTTCTCTTATTGATTTATTCTATCACATTGATTGATTTGTGAATGTTGAACCACCCTTGTAACCCAGGGTTGAATCCCACCTGGTCATGGTGGATAATCTTTTTAATGTGCTGTTGGATCCTGTTTGCTAGGATCTTGTTGAGAATCGTAGCATCCATATTCATCAGTGATATTGGTCTGAAATTCTCCTTTTTGGTGGGATCGTTGCCTGGTTTGGGGATCAGGGTAATGCTGGCTTCGTTAAAAGAGTCTTGAAGATTTTCTGCTTCAATTTTTTGAAACAGCTTTAGGAGAATATGTGTTATTTCTTCTTTGAAAGTCTGTTAGA
Source organism: Mellivora capensis (assembly GCA_004024625.1). Taxonomy (NCBI): domain Eukaryota; kingdom Metazoa; phylum Chordata; class Mammalia; order Carnivora; family Mustelidae; genus Mellivora; species Mellivora capensis. Next base: position 53,594 of record PISX010012251.1, on the reverse strand, counting down.
ATTCCCCAGGGAATCCATCAGGTCCTGGGCTCTTGTTTTTTGGTAGGTTTTTGATCACTGCTTCAATCTCATTACTGGATATCGGTCTATTCAGGTTGTCAATTTCTTCCTGGTTCAATTTTGGGAGTTTATAGTTTTCTAGGAATGTATCCATTTCATCTAGGTTGCTTCAATATTCGCATATAAGTGTTGATAATAACTTCTGATGATTGTTTCTCTTTCCTTGGTGTTAGTTGTGATCTCTCCCTTTTCATTCATAATTTTATTAATTTGAGCTTTCTCTCTTTTCTTTTGGATTAGTGTGGCCAATGGTTTATCGATCTTATTGATTCTTTCAAAAAACCAGCTTCTAGTTTCATTGATATGTTCTACTGTATCTCTAGCTTCTACCCCATTGATCTCTGCTCTAATCTTGATTATTTCCCTTCTTATGTCTGGAGTTTGTTTGATTTGTTGTTCATTCTCCAGGTCTTTAAGTTGCAAAGACAGCTGGTGTATTCTGTATTTTTCAATTTTTTTGAGGGAGGCTTGGATGGCTATGTATTTCCCCCTTAGGACCACCTTTGCTGTATCCCATAGGTTTTGGACCAAAGTGTCTTCATTCTCATTGGTTTCCATGAATTGTTTAAATTCTTCTTTGATCTCCTGGTTGATCCAAGCATTCTTAAGCTAGGTGGTCTTTAGCTTCCAGGTGTTTGAGTTCCTTCCAAACTTTTCCTTGTGGTTGAGCTCCAGTTTCAAAGCATTGTGATCTTAGACTATGCAGGGAATAATCTCAGTCTTTTGGTATCAGTTGAGTCCTCATTTGTGACCCAGTATGTGGTCTATTCTGGAGAAGGTTCCATGTGCACTTGAGAAGAATGAGTATTCTGTTTTTTTAGGGTGGAATGTTCTGTATATATCTATGAGGTCCATCTGGTCCTATGTGCCATTCAATGCTCTTGTTTCTTTATTGATTTTCTGCTTGGATGATCTGTCTATTACTGAGAGAGGCATGTTAAGATCTCCTACTATTAATGTATTCATATCAATGTGACTCTTTATCTTGATTAATAGTTTTCTTATGTAATTGGCTGCTCCCATATTGGGGGCATAGATATTTACATTTGTTAGATCATCTTGGTGGTTAGTCCCTTTCAGAATGATGTAGTGTCCTTATGTATCTCTGACTACAGTCTTTAGTTTAAAATCTAATTTATCTGATATGAGAATCGCTACCCTGGCCTTCTTTTGAGGTCCATTGGCATGAAAGATGCTTCTCCATCCCTTCACTTTCAGTCTGGGTGTATCCTTAGGTTCGAAATGGGTCTCTTGTAGACAACATATGGATGGGTCCTGTTGTTTTATCCAATCTGCAACCCTTTGTCATTTTATGGGCGCATTTAGGCCATTCCCATTGAGAGTGATTATTGATACATACGTTTTTATTGACATTCTGTTACCTTTGAAGTCTTTCTTTCTGTAGATTGTTTCTATATTTCTGTTCAATGATATTCTTAGGATTTTTCCTCTTTTATAGAACTCCCCTTAATATTTCCTGCAGTGTCGGCTTGGTGGTCGCATACTCTTTTTAAGGCTTGCAGGTCTTGGAAACTCTTTATCTCTCCATCCATTTTGAATGTCAGTCTTGCTGGATAAAGTATTCTTGGCTGCATGTTCTTCTCATTTAGTGCCCTGAATATATCTTGCCAGCCCTTTCTGGCTTGCCAGGTTTCTGTGGACAGGTCTGATGTTATTCTGATGGGCTTTCCTCTGTACGTAAGGAGCTTCTTTGTCCTAGCTGCCTTCAAGAGGGCCTGCCTACAATTATAATTCTTCATTCTTGCTATTCGGTGTCTTGAGGACTTTTGAGAATCTATAGTCTTGGGGGGAGACGTTCTGCCTCTAGTACATGAAAGCTGGTTCCATTCGCGAGATTGGGAAAATTTTCATGGCAAACTTGTTCCACTATATCTTCTAGACTTCTTTCTTTCTCCTCCCCTTCAGGGATTCCAATAATTCTGACATTGGAACATTTCATGGCATCGTTTATTTGCCTGATTCTGTTTTCATGGCTTCTGAGCTGTTTGTTCCAGGCTTCCTCCTGATCCTTTCTCTCTATCTGTTTGTCCTCCAGATTACTAATTCTATCTTCTGTCTCAGTTACCCTAGTTTTTAGGGAATTTAGATTAGATTGGAACTCATTGAGAGCATTGTGAACATCATCCCTGGTGACTTTCAGTTCTGCCCTAACATTGTGAACATCATCCCTGGTGGCTTTCAGTTCTGCCCTAATCAATTCTGTTTGGTCATCCATGGCTTTTTCCAACCTAGCTATTGCCTGGATAACTGTTAGCCCGAATTCCCTTTCCGACATATTGTCTAATTCGATAGCCATTAGCTCTGTTGCAGAAGGCCCATCCTCTGAATTTTTCTTCTGTTGGGCATTCCTCCTCCTAGTCATTTTGGTGAGAGATGGCTGAACGGATGTAGCTAGATGTATCGACCATGGTGCAATCAAGGTGCATCCTGGAACGCTTCTGAGCAATCAGGAGTCCCCACCCAAATGAGGGAAAAGAGAAAAGAAAAAGAAAAAGAGAGAGAGAGAGGAAAAAAAGGGAAGATAAGAGAGAAGGCTCAGCCCAAATGGGCCCCAAGGTAAGATTTATGAAGTATACAAACAAAAACAGACAAACAAAAGACTGATAAAAGTATATGACAAGAGAAATAAAATCTATATATATATAAAAGCAAAAAAAAAAAAAAAAGAAGAACCTCATCAGAAAGAACCCCAAGTATAAGATTTATATACTACCAGGACAAACACAAATTCACAGAAACACTGGCGGGAGAAAAAGATGGGAGAGTGGTTATAAATTCTCAGTGTGGGCGAGGAGGGTTATTTTGATTCTTCCTGGATGTATCTTGATATCTTTGTTAAAGGACTCAACTTTCCTAAGATAAAGGGGGATTAAAAATTGGTTTACCCATAGGGATAGCATTGACTGGGGAAAGGGGATTACCTTGAAGTTTAACTCTATATGAATATTAAAAAATAAAAATACAAAAAAGAATAAACTAAACTAAACTAAGCTAAATTTAAAAAAATTAAAAAATAGAAAAGCAAAAGAAAAACACGGGTATATGCATCAAAAAGTTCAGGTTAAAAGGTTAAGATGATACATCTTATGTGCATCAGGCTTTAGGGAACTCAAAGTTTCCACCTGCCTTCCAGTGGGGCAGCCACTAGTCTTATATGACCATTCACGATAAAATTTAAATTAATGAAAACGAGGTAAAATTAAAAACTGTTTCTTCATTGCACTAGTCACATTTCAGTGGCTCGATAGCTAAGTGTCCCATCATCACAGAAACTTCCATAGGACAGTGCTATTCAGGACCCAATGCAATTTGTTGCTATCTGTAGAAATCTGGCTAAGGTACATACCAAGAATTCAGTTCCAAATTTGTACAATCTCTTATCTTCCAAAAAATACATGGGGAAAAACTCTCACTAGATTTGGAGATCTTAGGACTACAAATCTCATTTTATTTATGTTTTTGTTTTCAGAGACTTGTACAGACAAGATGTACAGTAGCTGTCCTATATAAGCTTGCTGGAAGAATAAACAAATGCATGAATTTATTTGTTTTTCCTTTAGAGCTAGGATTTGTGATATTTCTGCATTCAGCCGTATTCATTTGCTAGGAAATATATTCAACTGCTAAGAAAAGTGACCAAAAACATATTGGATACCCATTGCTTAACCATGTGTTAGGCTCATACATTTATTATTTAATTATGTTTTCCTACAATGAGCCCACTGAAGAAATATTACAACATTAAAATGTTTACCAAGAAATAACTGCAAAATTGATTGCACCAAGAATCACACTCAAATCTGTCAGAAGGTAAGTCCGTTTTTGTCCTATAACCCCAGTCTTCCTGTGCAAGACAGCACCATATCTGGGGAAGACTAAGAACATTTAGCTCTTATTTAGCACACGATGGCCTACTTGCAGTGTTTAAGGTGTCTACACTGCTTCCATTTCTGGAAGTGAAGCCCTGCCTTGACTTTCAGGATACCACATTATCGTCCTGTTCTTCAAATCTTCCAGTTGCCTCTTTCACGTCCTCTTAATGTCTGCATGTGTTGGTCCGAGAGGTGGAGAGGACGTTGGGTCTTTGTATTCTTGGACCTTGGCAAAAGTGTAAGTCCTTAGGGGGCTCTTTCAAATATTGGTAGAACATTCAAAAAACACTGAATGAAATAGTGGATAAGAAACACAAATACACATAACTAGAAGTTTAAGATTACTTTAAATGTAATTGGACCCTGCCTCTCATCTTGATACTATCGCATTCTCGATAGCAATTGCTTGGTTACTTGAAACTTCCAGGGAGGGGAGAAAACTAACTTTTCTTCCATTACTTGTTGTTTTTGGAGGAGCATTTCCTGTGATGAGCGCAACTCACTACCTCCAAATGTTTGCTCACTCTACCTCCTTCTTCTCCCTCAGGTCTCACTGAAGGAGCCCTCACCTCTTCCACAGGGTAATTTTTTGGATGTATGAAGGCACAGAGATGACTTAACAGACAACCTAAAATAGACCTGGAACCACAGATATCAAGCTCCAGGTCACTTGAGTCCTTTCTTGAAAAGTGAAGCTGGAGCTTCTTGGTGCCACTATACTGGCCTTGTTTTCTCCATTGTAATTCTTCTTTAAACTTCTGACAATCCCCGGTAGACAAGCACCACACATCTGAACACATGCTCACCATTAGCTTAAATTCATAGAAGCACGCCATGTGAAAATACAAAGGACTGCAAACATTATGTATTCCATTCCCCTATACCTCCTTTCTTGTGTCTGGGTAGACAAAGAAGTCCAGGATGGTAAAGTGACTCAGTCAGAGTTATATTACTGGTAAGTAATAAAGAGCCAGAACTGTTTTGTTCTGTCTCCCTGTGGGTGGAATGCTATCTTCTTCAGTAATTTTTTTTTTTAAGTAGGCTCCATGCCCAGCATGGATCCCAATATAGGGTTTGAACTCAGGACCCTGAGATTAAGACCCGAGCTGAGGTCGAGAGAACAGTGCTTCACTGACTGAACCAGGCAGTGCCCCTTCTTGTATGTGCTTCTTAGTACAATTTATCTTTCTTTTTTGGAAAGTATTATTCTACCTCAAGGAAATGAGGAACCCTGGTGGCCAACTGAAGAGTTTGAGAAATAGCAATGATTTATCCCATTCAATCCTGCAAGTCACACAGTGAATGGCTACTTTTTCCATTGGCCAAAGCTTACGGATTTTAAGAGCAGAAAGAAAGAGTAGTAAATTGTATTTGAAACACTCCAGGTTGTCATCTTGCCCTTGTCATAAACTGTCAGTTTTCGTAACTGGTAAATGTGGTAATGATCTCTACCGCATAATCTCTTAGCCTCATGACTCTCTGTTTAATACCCATTACCTCCAGTAGTCAGCACCACCACACGGCGGGGACCATGTCCATCATATTCATCTCCTGGGGAACTTGTTCATGTGAAACAAACCCCACCATTGATTTTACTGAGATGATGGATGGGAAAGTGCAGTGCAGTATCTCAAAGCCAATGGCCCAGAGTTAGACTTTAAGGCCAGAATAAAATCCCCACTTTCCACATCTCAGTCATGGCTTATAGAGCATTTTGTGTCCTCTAGTGCTATACAAAGCCCAAATCGTGCTTTGACTAGTGGAATCTGACTTTTTCCTGGAAGTCACTCTCTTCTTGTGGTAAGGATCTCCTGCTCTATGTTTGGCTTTGTCATTCCAGAACCCACAGACAACCCATAAAAAGGATTAACTGTTCTTGGGTGACCCGTGGCACACTGTTTTGGAAATGCATTGGTTTTTTACTTCTTTCGTTGAATGACATACTTCTGTCTTCTTTCACTTTAGGATGGATTGCTGTCCAAATTGATCAAGACTTGGCCAAGAGGCCAGTTTCTGGCATTACTATTTGGAACATATCTCATATGGAATTCCCTTAGCCCTTCAAGTAGAGAGACACAAATTAGTCTATACTAGGTCCAGGGGAAGTTCTAGATTTTCATCATCGATTTCTTCTCCTAGCTGCTTCTAGCTGCCGGGTACCATGGACACAATAGACTTTCATCTTAGCTCATGGTGCCCATTTGTTTAATTGGAACTGGTTCCACATATGAGCATTGGACTTGAGGTAGAATTAGGTAGGCCTTGAGATGGTTACATTTCCCCCAATTTCCAAGGGCTTACAAAACAAGGTTTTTGCTTTTATCGTTGTGCCTTCCGATCCATTCTTTACTTTGTAACCAGAACAGTCTGCTAACAATATAAATCAGATCATGTCTTTCTTCTGTCTAAATACCCTTCAATAAATTCTCATTGCAATCATAATAAGGTTCAGATGCTTCCTCATGATGAGTGAGGGCCCGCGTAAATTACACCCGCCTCCTCTTCAACCTCATCCCCATCTGGTCCTTGCTGCTGCCCCTCCTGGGATGCTACTTTCACTGCTCACTGCATTTCTGGTGACTTCCTGGCCTTCCACTCTTGGCATTAAAGTATTTATCTAAAATAGGTCTCTTAATTATCATGCATCAGGATGTTCTGTTTGTTTATAGTTTTCTTTCCAATTTGCATCTACTTAATTCATGTGTGGGGTTTTTTTTTTGTTTTTGTTTTGTTTTTGTTTTTTGTTTTTTTGTTTTTTTTTAGTTACTTGTGTTCTGTCCTCTGGCCTCCTAGCAAGTAAACTCCAGACGGGCACCACTCCTGTTGAGTCTGTTTTCTGTTATCATGTCAGTGTCTCATGTGGGGCCTGCATACAGAAGGCCACAAATAAATGCTGATTGCAGATTTGGGGTAAAATCACTAGAAGCATTTTTATACTACTGGGAGCTCTGTCAGTTACTTACTGGATGGCTTCACATCCAATAACAGGTGTTTTCTAATGGGTAATCAAAGCATCCTTGATATAAATAAATCTTTGTTGTCATAAGATTATTTTATCACCAGAGGATCCAGGGATGACTAGATCCATCTTTGTCAATCACTTGTTTTTCCCCAGACGTCTGCAAAAGAGATACGTATAAGCCACACTGAAAATGAAAAATGTAGCAATTGAATGCTTCCTGGTCATATTTGTACGATCCCAGGGCAACCTTCGGTGATCAGGGCTGTAGCACCTCATTTGGAAAGTGGTCACTGTTCCTATTTTACTCATCTAAGCTTTAAAAAAATGTGCCATAGGGAGGGACAGATAAGTGAGAAAAAGGAGGAAGACCAAAAGATAGGGAAAGGTAGAGATGCCCATCCCTCACCCCCGCCGCACTACTGTTGCTCTGATTCTTCCACACATAACAGGAGAAAAGAGAAATCATGTCCAAATTCAGGACATTTAAATAACTGTGACCCCATTCATTATACAACATAGTGTAGGTGGCACAAAATCCTTTTTGCTGTGCTTCCAGGACAGGAAAGCCAAAGCGAGAAGCATCAGGAACATCTCTCTGGATGGCCCCTGCTGTCATCGACTTGCACCCACAGGTTTTCAGGTGGTAAAGACCTAAGAGACTGCCACGTTGGGGATGGGACATTTGGGTGGGGCCCAAAGTAGGGCCGCTCTGACAATATGGCCTTTGAACAGACACCTCAGTGAAGTGATGGAGGAAACTATGAATTTTGGAGGAAAGAGAACTCCAGGCAAAAAGGCAGCAAGAGCAAAGGCCCTGAGGTTGAATGTGCTTTGCTTGGTGCATTCTAGAAGAAGCAGGGAGGTCAGCATTGCCAGCACAGAGAAAAAGAGGCAGCCTGAGGCCCAGTGACAGCACCAGAGATCATGCAAGAATTTTAACAGTTGGGGTGGTTTAATTTTTTTTTTAATGAGATAGGAAACCACAGGTAGTGTTGAACAGAAGAATACTCAATTGACTTAAATACCCAGTTTTGGGGTGTCTGGGTGGCTCATTCACTAAGCATCTGCATTTGGCTCAGGTCATGATCCCTGGGTCCTAGGGCTCCCAGCTCAGCAAGAAGCCTGCACCCTCTCTCGCCCCCCCTGCTTGTGTTCCCTCTCTCATTGTCTCTCTGTCAATTAAATAAATAAATAAAATCTTAAATAAATAGGCACACAATTTTGATTTAAGAATGAAAGACCATGAGACCAGGATGTTGGGTGAATAGACTGTGTTCACTCTGTCAGTGGGACAGGGCCGGCATTGGAACGGCAGACAATGCTATTTCCATAGCCCCATTACATGGGATCCAGTGGCTTGGATGGAGGCAGGACATAGGAAACATTCTGAGAGAAGATGAATTCAAGCTCAGCAACACAGATGAGGTCATAACAGATTTCATGATGTCATGATTGTGGTTTTTAGAATTTTTTTTGTGTGTGTAATTTTGTGGTTGTCCTATCCCTTAGAGGATGAATAGTTACAAGGAGTTTCCTTAGGGCCATTTTGGTTAGGGAGAATGGCAAAGAAACACTTAACAGTCCCATTTATTTTCTGACTTTCTTCAGGCCTGAAATGTAATAATCCCCCCCAGCCCCCCAACTCTATAACTTCTTTCCTGGAATGCACAGGACAGGGGCCAAGTCAGGAACCGTCTACTTTGTCAATCAAGGTTTCAGGACCTCTAGCATGTCCAAAATATTTGTCTTTGTTGTGAGTAGCTATTTCGTGGCTTCACTAGCGGAAGATTTTATTTATTTTATTTTATTTTATTTATTTTTTTTTTTTTTATTTTACAGTCTTGAGAAGACAAAATAAATAAGGAGACTAAAAGCAACCACATCAGATACATCTTTCAAGGATTCTGCCAAGATCTGTCAACATGTGTCTCTAAATAACCAGTGACAAATGTTGTGTTGACATATTTCTCCATTTCCCAGTGAATAATTAACAGCAAATGTCAGGGAAGTCTGGTGAAATAATTTCAAACAAATAAAAACCTACTTCCAACTCATTTCAAGCATCTATAACCCTCTCTGCTGCAGACACACTTAGGAAACAAAGCAAACTATTTCCCAAATTATCAGAAAACTGGGTGCCTTCTAGGCATGGCGGAATTCTTTCTTTCTTATCATGTCAAAGAGAAAATATGCAGAGAGCTAAAAGTGCGGAAAGTCACTTGGAGACACTTAACCAAGGTAGTCTGTTATTTCTATGGCAGTGGGGGCAGTGTGGTGTGAAATGAGCAGAAAGCCTCTTAAGTCAAGTAAATGCATGTTCAAATCTTGGCACCAACACATTCTCACACCGTGACCTTGAGCTCCAGAATTCTTGTCTTAGTCTTTTCATTCATTAAACAGGAGTAATAGCCTCAAGTTTGCAAGGCTGTTGGAAGTTTGAGATAATACGTTTACTTTATGAGGGTCACACTTGGTTTGGTTACACGGGCAACCATGGAGACTGTCCATGAGTCAATGAGATTGATGAGTGGGTAAGCTTTGTACCTCCCATAACACCCTGCACACAGCAGCACCCACAGATTTCCCTCCCCCACTTCCCTTCCCATTGAACACCTCGTCTTTGATAACTGTCTTTGTGTATATGGATTCCATGCGGCGGGGAAAGCCTTGGAATATTGAGGTAGGAATAACAGGTTAATGACTCTCCAGTTTTCTTCATCCATCATATTGAAACTTTACAGTCTATTGCAAAGGGTATTTTGTATATTATTGAATTGTAGATAGAATACTATGTTATGTATTACATTAGCTGGCTAAGAGTAGGCACTCAATAAATATAAATAAAATTTGAACCCTCTGAGACTGTTTTTTTGCTGATGGCCAAACTTAGAGTTTGTTCTTCCTGATTTTTGGAAGGGAAAGTTCTTCTCGGTACCCCTAAGCACCTTGCATAGCAGAAAATTGGAAAAATATATTTCACCTTGGTAGAGATTAATTTACATCTACTCTTTAATTACACAGTTTACACAAACTTTGTATCAGAAGAGAATTAGCAATGAAAACTGAAATGGGAACATTATGCTTATTTTCTGATGTGTACTCCAAATGATCTATGACTATTCATTGCTTTATAAGATTAAGAAAATCATCTTTTTAATTAAAAAGATGATTTTAAGTTTTAGTTCCACAGCTGCCTTCCTGATGAAAGTAGAATAGATTTTGCAGCTAGATGAAATACCAGCGATTTTCTAGAGCTGTACTTATCAGTATGTTTGTCTATGAATGTTTTAAAACTGGCTCAGCCATAAACTTACCCATTTTATTTGGCATTATGAAAATATTATTTTTTTGTATTTGCAATTTTGTTGTATTTTTTACATACCTGTAAGATTAAAGTGGTTACAGATGTACCCTTTTACAACAGTGACTCACTGGTTAAATATGACCTAACACCTGTTTTTCTATGGCCCTCAAAGCTAAGAATCGTTCTTAACTTTGAAATTATTTAAGGAAAAAAAAAAGAAGAATGATTTTTGTGACATGTGAAAATTATACAACTTTCAAATTTGAGGGTCCATAAATAAAGTTTTGCGGGCACACAGCCATGCTCATTTGTTTCCTCATTGCCCACACTGCCTTGATGCTCTACAGTAGCTAAGTCAGGTAGTTGTGTTAGAGAGAGTATGGTCTGCAAAGCTCCAAATATGTGCTATTTTGTCCTTTACAGAAGTTTACCAAACTCGACTCTTCAGTGTATTAAGAGATTTCCATATATCCAAACATAAAATATGAACCAGTAGGACAGCAGAGGGTCAGAGAATTTGTGCTTTCTGTGAAGGTATATCACTAATCGGAGATGTAGCTTGCGCTGGCAAGTAGACCTTCCTGTGAAGGCATTTGGTGAATAAAGATGTGACGAGCTGATGATATTATTACATTAAAGAGGCTTTATAAATTACGTGAGGGATTTATGAAAATTCAAACTTGCTAACTATGAATTTTTCTGTGAATGTCTAGAAACTGCTGTGCTTTGCAAAAGAATTTCTTCCCAATTCAAACCAAATTCACTTTCTTTTTTTATGGATTAAACATTTATGAGTTACATTTATTGGATCCTGAATAGAATTTTCATATAGATACAAATACTTTGCTGGCCAAGGGCTCTGTCTGATTGATGCACGGTCCTCTGTCCTCTCCATCCATCTTCAGGCGTACTATTTCCACCCCTTCTTTGTTGGTGTGCAGGAAGTTTGGTCTTCTCAAAAAATAAATAAATAAATAAATAGGGCACAAAGGACACGAGAATTGTTTGGTTCAAAAAGCTGATGAAGTTTACAGAGCTCTGAACTAAAATAGGACGGTCAGGTGGATTTTAATCAGACTTTCTTTTTACTAGGAAACCAATTTTTCTCTAATACAATTCAACTCTGAGACTGAAGTTATTTTTCTTAATGATTTTGGCAGCAAAAACAGGAACAAAGGTGTTCTGCTCTTTCTCTTTGTGATATAATGGCTCACCAAAAATAGTCTGTCTCAAAATTTAGTTGGTTTTCCAGTAGGCAAGATAAGACCAGCTGTGAACATGAAAAGAGACTCACTGTAGGCAAAGCAAACAAGTCTGATGGTTTGGTTCATGCAGACAACTTTGCTGCTTATTGGGTCCTGGATTAAGACTGATTCACAGGGGAAGTGATAGCTCATCCAAGCAAAAGAATGACAGCTTTGAAGGCAGAGGTTATTACAGATAAACCATCTTGGCTAAAAGCATAGGTCTGGGATTCAGACAAGTCTGAGTTGAAGTACAACTTAATCAGCCAAATGTTATTACCGTAAGAATATATATATTTTTTTACTTCCTGAATCCCTTACCTAAAAATGATGGCGATGATAATGATAGTGTCCCTAGTTACCTCCTCTTAAGTTGTTAGATTGATTAAATGAAGTATCATACATAAAGTCCTTAACACAGTGCCTGGTACATGTAGGAATAATAGATATCATTCCGAATAATAAAAATGAAATAAGAACACCAACTACTATCGGTTTTGCACCATGGCATGTAGGGACATATTCTGACTGTAAGGTCAAGGGGTTGGCACATCACCTGGTACATAAGAGCAAAGCTTAGATCATCTGTTAGTAGATAAAGTGGTAAATTACTAGACGAGATCATTGAGGGTAAAATCCATCACAGCAAATTGGTCCAAAGCCAGGCTCCATGGTGATAGTTGGGCAAAAAAAAAGGAGAGGCTCACTTGTCAGAACTGTGCACCTGCTTTTTTCCAGACAAACAGAGTTGTCTGGATCTGATTCTGGCACCTCAGTCGTGAAGTTAGGGATCTTTATTTACTAAGGTCCCCACACTCTGGGTGACTGAGAAGAATGAGTTCAAGTCTCAGAAAGGATCCAACAAAAATGGAAATTCACAATCAGCTTGCACTGATCGGAAAGCCCAGACTTTTTTTTTTTCATATGTTTCCTTCAAAGTCTCAGAAAGTATTGCTAATTACATGTGTGTGCTTCATAAACATTTCCTAGCTGTGCAACGTGGCTGCAACATGCAAGATCCATAGTAACGGTGCTGGTTGAGCTAATAAACACGTGACATTAATACTAACAGAAAGGTACCGCTTACGTGTGGGAGGTGTGACGGTGAGTAAGACAGCATAGGGAAATTTAAGGGGCTCACAGTTTAATGGTTTAAGTGAACATTTTTAGTGAAAACTAGCATAACTATTTGATATAATTAATTTGGATGCTGCATTGTAGAGTTTTCAAAGTGCCTTCAAACATATTCCCTCATTTGATCTTCAAAATAGCTATGTGAGAAAGATATTTTATTCCTATGCTTCAGTTCAGAAAATGAAAGTCCAAAAAAATTACGTAATTAACCTAATATTTCATAGCTAATGACTGCAGGAAGCAGGACTAGAAACAACCTTTGGCCCCTGCCTCTAATCCTAACAAGTGCTGGCCTTTCTTATTCTTTGGCAACCATGCTCAGAGGGATTACAGCATTAATAAGATATTTTGAACTCAAAAGTTGATGCTATCCATCTTAGAAGGAGTTTTCTCACGATGTAGGCGGGGGCACAGTTGAGAAGGAAGCCATCAAGCCTTAATGCAAAGAACCTAGATTGGGCCATCCATCATATGCTACAGTTAGATGGGGAAACATTTGACTAGAAGATATGGAGACACTCTCAGAACTTAAGTCTGATGTTTTTAGACAGTGCAATGGTTAATTTTATATGTCAATTAGGCTGATCTATGGTGCACAGAGATATGTGAGCAAACATTATTGAGGGTTTTTGGGGGGTGAAATTAATATTTAAAGTGGTGGACTTCAAATAAAGCAGATTGTCCCGTTCATGTGGGTGGATCTTACCTAATCAGTTGAGGGCCTCAACAGAACTTAAGAGTGACCTCCCCAAGCAAAAGGGAATTATGGCAGCAGGCAGGCTCTAGACTTGGACTGCAATATCAACTCTTCCCTGGGTCTCCAGGCTGCTAGCCCACCCTGCAGATTTTGAACTTTCAAGTCTCCATACTTGCATGAGCCAATTCCTTAAAATCTCTCTCTCTCTTTTATATATACACATATAAAAGATAAAAGGAGATAAATGATAAATTCACTCCCACATACAAACAATCCTGAATTGTCATCCCTAGAGAATCAAGATTCATGACAAGTGGAGCCTCCTTGCAAGAGGTCTTTCCAAGGAGATAGTTAAAGGACATCTGGATATGGATTCTATTGTTTTTTCTAGGATATAATTTCTTGCTCTTGAGACTACTGTTTCACTAGGAGGCTGAGTCTGTAAGACTGGTTGGACTGACTGGAAAGTAGCAACCAATGGCATGTTTGAGATGTCTCCAGTGGGTCTGATCAACTGAGTGAGGGCTTTGGCAGCAGGAGTGGTTGGGTCAAGATGGTTATAGTTAGGCACACAATATCCTCTCTGTTCTACATGGGCAGTCCAGTTTAGGTTAACACAGGACCTAACTGACCCACTAGGATTGTAGGTCCCGGAAAAACTGACCTCCCAAGGCAGGGATCCTAAGAGGCATTGAGTAGCCCCGTCATGTAGACTAGGACGTAGGACAAAACTTTGGATCCAGTGAAGAATTTGAGTTCACTTTGTGATTTAAAGGAGAGACTAAATCACGTAATCAAGGACCGATCTAGGGTTTTGAGGAGGAAATGCTGCTCCAGGGTATGTACATGCCTAAGATTTTGCCACGAGCAAATGTAGTCTCAGACAGAGAGATAAACAGCAGGTCTTACATTAACACACCACAAAGATTAGTTTGAAAGGCTCATGCAGCAGAGAAGGCTGAGTCTTGATGGATGAAGACTTTTATTCCCAACAGCTTTATTGGACTCTGGCTGCCTGAGGCTAGCTGCAGAAGTAGTAGCCAAATAGTCTAGAGAGTTTAAGTATTGTACACAGTAGCATCAATGCACCACTCTCCTGGGAAATCAGAAACATAGATTTGGGTTACGCATGTACTGAATTTGGATAAAGGGACATCACTCAGATTTTACCATTATCAACTGGTATTATTCATTGAGATGGGTAGTTTTTCCTTTATGTCTCTGTAAGACAGACAAACAAGAACACAGTCTGGGGAATCAGAATCCTGGCTGACCTCACAATTGAGACGTATCTGCAGTTGGCAGATCAATCTGTTGGAGACGAGAAATAATAAAAAGAAAAATCTTAAAATATAAATTCCTTTTGCTCAGTGCTATCTGGGTGTGGTTGTCATTTTGTTTCATTGGTCCAGAGATTTACCAAATCCTAATTTGGCAGCATAACTTCTGTCATCCCTCCTGCACAAATCTCCTCTGGGGAAACGGAAGTCTTCCAAACTAGGCCCCTGTATACCTGGAGAATCACAGAGCTTAGAAAGGAGCCGTAAAACCCACTGTGTCTAAAACCTTTCGTTGTGAAGATGTGAAAACCCAGGGAACTCCAAGGGTGAAGATGTCTATCAGATGCAAATTTCCAAGTGTTCAGAATTAAAATCAAAGGAGAGAGAGAGACAGATGTGGCCCTGGGGTTAGGACGCTTCACTACATGCTGGCCTCTGAATGTTCTCCAAGTCCTGCCCGATTTCCTCTGTCAGTGAGGGAGAGAAACACGAATGTCGGTCAAGGCCAGGCTTCTGGGACAATGGACAAAGCTAGAAAAAAATTAAAATCGCTTCCATTTTTATGGACGATTATGTAGAATAATGGTATAGCCTCCTCTTTTATAAGAGGGTCACATGGTGGTGAGAGGGCTGGAGTCTCCTTCTCTCTGGGAGATGTAGCTTCTTCACCATTGTAAGTCAAAACAGGAACCAGTGGACTTAGGGAGAGGGAAGTGGGAGTAGAGGTTTGGCCCTTTTTTGGTTCAGGCCAAATAAATTCCTATAGTTCATACATAGTTCAGATGATCTCACTGGATTCATGCTCCATATTGAACACTTGAGTTCGAAATTACTTATTTTAAAATGATTTTGTCTGGTCTAGCTGTCTCTAAGCACACATCTCTGTAAGCCAGGCTGGTAGCTGTGACCATGCTAAGAAGGTGACAAGTCTCCACCAACAAATCCCTTCCTTCCAAGGTTTTTCCTGACCTTTGCTGACCTCCCCATCCACTGGACACCCTAATCTCATCTTGTCCTCTCCTTCAGCCAGATGCTAGATCTCCACTACCCCTTCATGAGTTTTTGTGTCTTCTCATCCTGGCTTATCATTTGGAGGATAACACATTGTGATATTGTTATTTATAATATGAAATATGGATTTGGTCTATGTCCCAGTTTCCAGCACAGAGCTCCTAAAACACTTGGAGGTTTCTAAGTGTGGAGAGTAGCAAACGTGTCTTCTGTTATGTTAATGAAGTGACTTTTGGAAAGCACCTAAGAACTGAGGTTGGTTGCCAGTGGAGTAAGTCCTGTGACGAGAGCGTTAGAACTTTCTGTCCCATCCCTTGACCTCCAGGGAGGAGAGGGGTTGGGGATTGAGTTGAATCACCAATGGCTAACCCCCATGTACCTCTACCTGGCATTCATTCATACTTTAGGATATTTTAATATCCTTTAAAATAAATCAGTAATCTAGTGACTTAACAGGTTCCCTGAGTTCTGTTAGTCACTCTAGCAAATTAACAGAACCCAAGGAGGGGTCCTTGGAACCTCCAAAGTGTAGCTAGTTGTTCAAAATCCCTGGAAGCAACCTGGCCTTGTGAATGGCATCTCAAGGGAGGGCAGTCTTATAGGACTCAGCCCTGACCCTGTGGAATCAGTTACAGTTTCCGGATAGATAGTGTTGGAATTGAGTAGAATTGTAGTTCACCCAGCTAGTGTCAGAGAATTGCTCGGTGGTGTGGGGAACCCCCTCCCCCTCACACACACACACTGGAGACTTCATCCACATTTTTTCACTCATGAAAACTAAACTCTGCCAAAAATCCACATTATTGATATGAAGAGAATCCCACATCATTTTGCATAGATCCTCATAGCTTTCTAGAGAATATGAACCATATTTGAGTAATAACCTCATGGTCCTCCCCTGTAAGGAAATTTTAACATGAAGTTCTATGAAGAGGTTTAAAGAACAAAATACAAGAAATCCTCAAATGATGAATCCCATTTTGTACATTTACCCAAAATGAACAAGCAGGCAATCCAACAAAATCTTTAGAAACCAAAAATAAAGAAATGGATCCAGTCTTCTGAATGGCTCTTTCCCAATCACAGACACAGAGAAGCAGTGAGTCTCCCTGGCTTTGGCCTGGACTGTCCCTCTTACATGCGGTCAGGCATGGTAAGACGTACACTCAGTCTGCTTTCTCTCATATCCCAGAGCTTCGATCACAGACTATCCACCAGCTCTTGCATGCCCAGCTCTCCTGCTCCCAGGTCTGTGCTCTGCTCCATCCATTTCTTTGAAGGTGACACTGATGGCTTCATTTTAATATCCATGTGTCTTTTTCCTAAGGGAAAAGAATATAACAAACGTCTATGTCCGTTTACATGTGATTGCAATTCCTCTCCCTCATTTTTCTTCCTTACACTCCTCTCATTTTTGAAAATACCCCGCAAGAGATTCAGGAGCATAGACCTTACGTTCAGGAAAACCAAACCAATGTTTTGGGGACTTTGTCTACTCTGACAGTATGAATGAAACAAAGAAGCAGCAAAAAAAGCACATGTACTCCGCTGTGCAGAAGGTAGGTTTGGGAACTACATATTTCCAAGCTTGGATGACAGAAAGGAAATAATCTTGGAAGAGAAAGGAGTAAAAGACTCACATGTGTGCATCACGTCTTCAATTGCTGAAATCCCAGTTACTCTAAACCTAGCCAAAAATTACCTTTAATCTTCCAGCCACACTTGTATTTGTTTCTTGTGGCAGATACTGAATGAATAGATAGGAGTCTTAGCTCCTTGGACTTGCATCCCTGCTAGGGACACACACGCAGGGTTATGCTAGAGAAGACATAAGCCCCTTCTGGATACCTTTCAACAAAAGAAAGGAAAGAAATAATCACCTCACAGTCTTAGAGTAAACAAATAAATACAGTGTTTATGCTTAGAAATCTTGGATTTTTTCTTCATTTATAAAGACATCATACCATTCTTTTCTGGCTTCCATCTTCCTCGCTCTTCCAAAGTAGCCATCGGCATCACTGCTGCCCTAATGAAGATAATGTGCTTTTCATTCCAGCTGATTTAATGATGTTTCTCATTATCTTTAATTTGATCAGTTTGCGAGGTGCCTTGATAGGGTTTTTCTTGGTATTTATTTTTTTAAAGATTTATTTATTTATTTTCGTGGGGAGAGGGACAGAGGAGGAGAGAGGGAGAATATCAAGCAGACTCCCCAGTGACCATGGAGCCTGGCGTGAGGTTCAATCTCACACCCTGAGATCATGACCTGAACCAAAACCAAGAGTCGAACACTCAACCCGGGAGCATCTTCTTTGTGTTGTTGAGCACAGAGTTTATTAAGCTTGTCGAATTTGTGGGTTGATATTTTTTATCACTTTTGAACATCCCTGGACATCATTTCTGAAAGATCAGTTCAAGCCTCTGTTCCACATAAACATGAGAACTGAGTCCCACACTTCTCTAAAGCTCTGTTATGTTCTTCCTTTTGTTTTTTGTTTTCCTTTCTGTATTTCAGTTTGGATAGTTTCAATTGATCTTTCTTTGTCTCTTCGTCCAATGAGTTTTTTATTTTTGGTTGTGGTTTTGGGGTCCAAAATATTGATTTGAATTTTCTTTAAAAATATTATTTTTCTGTTCTTGTATCATTTTTAATAGTTGCTTTATTCATTTATTTTTATAAAATAATTGTTAATTATGTGAGAGAGAGAATGCAAGCACAGAGGTGGGAAGAGGAGAGGCAGAGGCTCCCCACTGAGCAGGGAGCCCAATGCGGGGCTCCATCCCAGGACCCTGAGATCATGACCTGAGCCGAGGCAAAAGCTTTACTGACAACCAACCAGGCACTCTGATAGTTGTTTTAAAGTCCTTTTGTGCCATTCAGTAGGCAGTAAATTGGTCTGCCTTTGTATCTTTTACTTTTTTTCCCTGATTTGTCAGTTACATTTTTTTGGTTCCATGAATATGTGTGTGTGTTTGTGTGTGTGTATACATATATACATACATATATATATATATGTAAGTTTTCACCTGGCATTGTATATACAAGAAACATATGAGTTAGTGTCATTTGCCTATAGTCATACTTCTCCCTCTTGCCAGATAGACTGGGGGCTGGTCAGGAGTGGAGCCGGGTCAAGATTGAATCTCAGTTTTTTGTAGCTTTAAGTGTGTCCCTCTTTTAACCAAGTTCTTCCTCCAAGTGCCATCACTCTGGGGTTTTGTTTGAGAATTCTGTCTGCCTCTGTCTTAAGTCCTGATAATTCTGCAGTTTAGAGATTTTGAATTTATCTTCTTATTCCTGGGTCCTATGTAGGTTCAAGTTCTGACAAAGTTCTCGAGTGCAGAATCTGCATGAGCTTATTGTAGGTCCCTCCCTCTGGCAGGGCATTCTTCTTTTAGGTCATCTGTGATCTCCCTCTGCTTTCCCAGCCCAGCCCCCAGCTTGCTGGCAGCTGCAAACCTTATGGGGGTGTTTGGCTCCACTTGGCTGCTGCAGCAAGTGTGACCCTTAGGAATTCCACTGGCTGATCTCTCCCACGCAGGGTCCCCAGTGTCTGTAAGCGCACAGTCAGAGCCAGCAAGTGCCCCTGAGAAAGAAAAGAACAGGAGGTCTTAGCTCACCTTGGAGAGCCTCCTTCTACTCTGGAATTTTACTTTAAGATTTTCTTTATTTATTTGACAGAGAATGAGAGCACACGCAGGGGGAGCAGGAGAGGGAGAAGCAGATTCCCTGCTGAGCAGAGAGCCCAGGGTGGAGCTCCAGCCCAGAACCCCAGGATCATGAACTGAGTGGAAGGAAGACGCTTAACCGACCGAACCACCCTGGCACCTCATGGAATTTGAGCTCATACAGTTCTGTCTACACAAATACCTAATAATTGAAAACATGCACATTTAATGATTTATCTATCTTCCTGTATATTTACTTCTGGTTGTTGCACTGAGAGTGACAGCCAGCCACAATTAGTCTATCTATTCAGAAATGGAGGTGCGAAAACCTGGATTTGAATCCCAACTCATGCACTTGCCAGCCCTGAGTGCAATTCTGGATGAAGCCCTTCTCTCTGAGTGTCAGTCTTTTCATAGAGAAAGTGGGGTTGGTATTACATTAAAGGTGGGACCTCCATCTGGAAGGTACACTATAATGTTTTATATTTCCAACCTACACGTTTTCATCTTTCTCCCACAAGATTGTTGACCTTTTATTATTAATTCAACAATGATATGTTTTTAGATTTGTTTTCTTTTGTAACAAATTCTGTTTGTGTCACTGCTGCATAGCAGTGGCAGGTTGCGAGCCTCTGGGCATGGTATTCACAGGGCGTAAAATACGAAACCGCACTGAGGAGCCGTGTTCCGGAGCACAGGCGTCAAACCAGCAGAGACTTGACTCATGCAAATGGAACAGCAGCTTGTAGATCACCCAAGGGGAAGTCAAGGTCTAAACAAACCAAAGAAGCCATCATGTGTCGTTCCCACGCGGCACAGTCCCTGTGTCACTGTGTAGATTGAGTATGTAGCACATGGTGAGGGGGAGGGGACTACATTTGAAGGGCAGAGAGAGGAGGAGGACAGAGAAACAGCGGCAAACAGTGAGGGAGTAACAACCAAGTGAGCAGGAGAGAAAAGGATGAAAGATTTTCAAGGACGCAAGGACATCCATGGGGAAAGGCAGAAAGACTAGCTGTGAGGGAGGGAAACTGACAAGAAATGGACTGAGAAGGAAGGACACCGAGTGACAGGGGAGGCACACAGCAGACGAGATAGCAAGACGTAAGGAGCACAGAAGAGCTGAGTTAGGAAAGATGGGTGGGGAGATAGTAGGGCTACTAAACATTAGAGCTTTAGCAAGAGAAAAAGGACAGGAAACACAAGGACCGGGTCTGGGAGAACTAGTGGCGCCAGGAAGAGACAGAATGGAGGCCAAATGCAGATGCAGAGAGAATGGAGATCAGGCCAGAAAAAGACACATGAGAGAAAGAGTGAGAAAACAGCAAAATATGATGAAACATAACATTTAATTCAATTAAACAACTGCAGCGAGCTAGACAACTTGCAAACTTGAGCTCACTTAATTCACCAAAAGAACAGGCAATGCATCTACTGTTTTCTCTCCATTTTATAGAGGTTGAAACTATTGCCCAAGGCCTGGAGTTGGTAGTTAAGCTGGAAATCCATTCCAGGTTTGTATGTCTCTAAAGATCATGTCTTTTCCACTCTGTCAAGCACAGCGATAGGAGTGTGCTGAGTGAAAAGGGGATCGTTGTTAAAAGGAATGAAGGATAGAGACAGAGGGAACTCTGATAGAGGGCTCTGGACACAAAATTCTCTTTGTCAAGATTGCAAGTTGTCTTGCTCTAAAACAAATTAAATTTGGCAAGTTGATTTACCCAGTGTGGGCATGTCTCCAAAGTGAATCACGGTCTCCTGGTGTTTCATCACCCTGATTTAGAGAGGTGGACACCTAACTTACTCAAGCAAGTATGAAATATAGTCTCTCTTCTCCAGTGGTAGCTTGATGTCAGATTGAATCAGCAGCCTTTTGAGAAGGCTGCCCTGGATCCTGGGCTGCATCCTAAGAAAGCCACGCTGCTTGCCCCAGGGACGTGCATCTGTCAAGAAAAAACAAGAGACACATTACAAGACAAGATTGGAACAAGTGCAGGTTAAGTGCAGGACACACTCATGTACAGAGGAAATCGGAGCCAAGTTGTGACCCAAGGGCTTCCAGAGCAGTGCTGCCTGCAGAATGGCCATGTTGGGAAGGCATCCCCGGACAACCAGAAGAGCAAATAATCCTGTCCTTCCTGATCCCTAATTCTGGTCATCTCTGTCATTCTGTAGTTATCACCTAGTGACAGCCTTGTCCCCAGCCCAATCCTCTTCTGTTTCACCATGCATGTGTCTCCTGGGTGTATCCCCTTACCGGCCACCTGGCCATCCATTCTAGGGCTCATGGGACATTTGCTGCCCACTTGCTAGCCTGACCCTGAACATTTTTCACAATTAGTCTTGAAGAAAAAAGCATCTACCCTTATCCACTGAATCTTCCTTGATGCATTTCAAACTCAAATTATGTTTTCATTTTCACCTGTCCATGAACATGTCTTAGGATAGTTAACTTCAAGGATGAGAAGGGGTTGCTGCAGCATGGGGTTGTCTGGCACTGGGCTTTAAACATGAACTCGAGTGAGTTCTGCAGTGAGAGGCACTGCAGAATGGCCACTTAAGGGCTTGAGATGGTAAGCCAGCCATTCTCTGCTAATAGGAAGTCACTGACTCTCTAGGAGCAAGAAAGCCCAGGCATCTCCAGGCTTCCTTTGTGGGGTTGCACAGGTTCCCCGGGCCAAACCTTCACCAGCATGCAAATGGGCCACAAGGCTCTTGGTCTCAGGGCCTGAACTGCAATGTGAGATGAACACATAGCACATTCCAAGGCCTTGACAGTTGATAATCAGACGTCATTTTCTTGCAAATGCATGCAATTAAAAAGGAGAATACCAGACCACCTTCTAGACTTAGCTCTGCGTCTCACTGTCTTGTGCATCCTTGGGAAAATCACTTCTATTTTAGAGGACTCAATCATTAAATCTGGGTCAAATAAAAAGCTAAGCTAGGGGCGCCTGGGTGGCTCAGTGGGTTAAGCCTCTGCCTTCGGCTCAGGTCACGATCCCAGGTCCTGGGATGGAGCCCTGCATCGGGCTCTCTGCTCAGCAGGGAGCCTGCTTCCTCCTCTCTCTCTGCCTGCTTCTCTGCCTACTTGTGACCTCTGTCTGTCAAATAAATAAATAAAATCTTAAAAAAAATAAAGCTAAGCTAGAATGATTCATTTAAATTTCCTTCACACCTAACTGTGACCCTGAGATGATTTTCCAGCATAGAATAGAGTCCTACGAAATTGTGATTCGCTCGTTACTAATGTCAGAATGCTATTGGCTGGGTCAGTTATGTCCTTTCTGTAGGGCTCAGTGTCTCAGCTGGACTAAATCAGGGCAAACGGGTAACCCAGGGCCCCAAGTCCTCTTGAATATATCTGCGTTTTATTTAGTCCCGTCACCCCATGTGTCCGGATGTACATATGTGTTGGCATTCTCATACCAAATATTGTTAAAGAGAGATACTTAGAAACATTTATAGAAGTTATTTGTAACAGAGGGTTTCCTGACAAGTGAGAGGACCTGGCAGCATGGAGCCGCCTTCCTTCCTGGAGCGTCGGATCCAGGGTGTGAGCAGCTCCTTTCCTTTGACCTGGTTTGTGTCTTCCCAGCTGTCACCTCCCTTGTGATGCATTATGACACGCTTACATAACTTGCCTAGCCCCTGAAGCATCTGAATTTCTGGCTGCTGAGATCATTTCGTGGATCCTTTCAGCTTTAAAGTTGTGTGACTCTAGGCATCAGACCTGACCTCTGCTTTCAAGAGTGTATCTTCAATCAATCAAAATGTTGGGGAATTTAAAGGATCCAGGGGTCACAGGTGATATCTTCATGATTATCTGCCAAATTACTATTCTCTTGTGCATTTTTTCATGAAGGATGCCTGCATCGGCTCCCCTTGACATTAATTCTATTATTCACGTGCCTGTGACAGGAACGCAGAACTACAAAATCCTAACAAGGGATTCCTTTATCACAGCCAAAGTTAAGAGGTCTGCTAATTGTTAATGCTAATAGAAGTAGCTGCTATTACTTGGTTTTTAAAATATAATTACATGACAGGAAAGCTCTGCTTCATTTTCCTCACATAGCCCATGTAATCACCATGTAACAAAATTAGCAATGGATGAGGCTTCAGTGAAAAGACAGACTTGGCCATTTAGGAGATGGGAAGTGTCTGAACATAAAACAAAACAAAACAAAACAAAACAATACATTGCAATCTTTTTAGTGCATCCAGGGAGAAATTAAAGCACAACCAGAGGGATATTTTTAAAGTGGAAGTCAGATCAGGTAACTCTGCTCTTGGAGCCTGGCAAAGGTTTCCCATCCGTGACAATGTCACCATGTCCCATAGGACCTTCGCAACCTCACATTATGCCCCTGCCTCAAGTTCTCAGTGGCTTCCTCATCTCACGTTGCCCCAGCCACCTGACTTCATTTCACATTTCCTTCATTCGAGCTTCCTGGCATGCAGGATTTTCACATTCTATCCCTCTGCCTGACACCATCACCTTCCAGATATATATGCTCTGGCCACTTCTTTACCTGCATCAGCTCTGAGCTCAGGAGGCACCTGCTCCGTGGGTCTTTTGCAGACCTCCCCAGAACACTGAGACACCACCCCACAGGTGTTCTTACATCTTTTCCTGCTCTTTCCTTTGCAGCACACACCGCTCGCTGGTGCACTGGGCATCACACCCCGTGTTTACTGTCTGTCGTCACCCACAAGCATGTACACCCCGAAGACAGGTGTTTTTGTCTGGTGTGTTCAATGAAGTATCCCCAGGAAATGAGAATGGTGCCTGGCATAGTATGTATCTGATAAGTTTTGGTGGAATATTGAATAATCATACATTTATCTAATTTCCAGGAAAAGATTTGAAATGACATTAAACATTTAAGTCTCGCATATGCCTTACCGGTGATGAAGGATTAAAAACTGAATTTGACCTCTAACTCGAATATGAAACAATTTTATAACACCTTCTTTAAGATTCATGTCATTTTTGCACTTCGGACCACTTCTAGGGACATGGATGCTCCCATAACCTCTGTCTCTCCTCCACCACCTCTCCCAGTTCCTGAAAGGACACTTGGAAGCTGGTTCATCCCCATTATCCCTTGTCTCCTGTCTCTACGCTGTCCTTCTTTGCCTGCTGAGCTCTGCGGAGTGCATCATGGGGCTCCTTTATCCCTGACATCTAGGAGGGTTCTTCAAAGGCAGTACCTCCAATGAGGAGAGAGTAGAGGGACTTTTTGCCACTTCCCTGCTCTGGAATGTTTCTTTCTGAGACTGGCCCTTTCTGTCTACAGTCCAGTGGGCACCTCCTTTTCAGAGCTCAGTTCCTACCCAGCCTCCAGTAACAATCCTCCTCCCCTGTGGCCTTCCAGACTCAAGGGCAGCAATGATTTTCTCTTGCCAGCACCTCAGTGTGACCTGCTCATTGCCCTCACCCAGCCTCCCCTCTTAAAGAGTCCCTTCATTTAAATGTTTCTTCAGGAATCGCTGTGGCATCTGCCTCCCCTCTCCTGTCTGTCTGCTAGTCCTTCTTCCCGTTTCCTGCCTGATCCAGCACTTTCTTGAAGAGGCAGAATCAAACTCAATGTGGACTCTGACAAGGTACACAATCCCAGACAAAAATAATTTGTCTTGCCCAACATTGAAGGTATCTTTTCATATATCCAAAACACATCTTGAATGCCTACTGTGTTAAGATGTTAAGGCAAAATCCTTGCTATGAATTGTCCCATTTCTAGTGTGGACTGATAGAGGCAGTATCACCTGTGCATGGTAAGAGAGACTCATCAGAGGAGCTGGAAGTTCTGTGAAGCCCATCCCACACACCTGCCCAGAAGGTTTTCCCTGTGCCACGAACCTGTGGCAAAGCATAGAAGACAGTCTTGAGTCTGACAGGGACCCTGGTCACCTCCAACTGCTTGGGTTCTGAGAAAAACAAAAAACAAAAGAAGAGACTTGAGAACCTTTTTAAATGAAACTCCCCTTTCCAATGAGTTAAAGAAAGGAAAAATCTCCTGGTCATCATCTTCCCAACAATGGCAGGTTAGTGTGGACCCTTTCATCTCAACCTTGCTTCTCTTGTCAGGATTCACTTGACTATCCACACTGTGAGATTGCTAACATTTGTTAAATCATGGTCCTTGTTAACTTTCTGACGAGTACATAAGACCAAGGGTTAGCAAGGGTGCATTTGCTTAAAAAAATGGTAACACACACCTAGCATTTCTAACCAGGAACTCTGTGTAGGACACAGAACACACTGGCGGTCACCCTCAACACACTCTTTCAGCTCTGCTCACAGGCAAATCCAGAAGATACCATGGCCCTCGAATCTGGGGCCTGGCCTTCTTGTTTTGGTATATCCCTTTGTCTTCACTATTTTCTGTCACTCAGTGCCCTGGGTGAATTCAAGCTTCTCCTCTGGTCCTCACTTCATTCCTTGCTTGATCTTGCCCTCTTCTGATTCCAACCACACCTCACCCCAGCTCTCACTCATCAACCTGAATCACAGTGACCCCTCACACTTGTCTCCCTGCACCATTTGAGCAAAAATGTCCATTTTGGGCCCCAGGAAGTATTTACAAGTAATGTTTTGTCTGGGGTCTTATTTTCTGGGTTAAAGTTAATTAGCATTGTTGACATCAGTAGAGTAGTTAAGCATTCAGTGTGGCAATATGGCAGTGGTCAGAGTCAGACAGATACAAGCTTTGTTTTGAATAGTGAATCAATTATTGATAAGTCCATGGTTTCAGTGGTAATGATAAATTCACATGAATAGGAGACAGTATCAGGTCAAACAAATAGATGCTCTCTAATCATCACAAAATCTGTGGCCATTTAGACTGTCACATGGAAATCAAAGTTGCTCAGGAGCTGAATCTTAAGAAGAGAGATCCTCTTATTAGTTGGTATGGGATAGTTCCATAATACCTGAAATCTGTAGAATGTTGTAGATCATCACCTTCTGACCCAATATGACTTGTTGGCACAAAATTATGTCTTGCCAAGAAATCTGATGGACTGTTGGTGAAGATCATGTCTCCTTCCAAACCAAGTATTCTTAGAAATGTTTGATTTGGATCACTAGAGATTTTTGCAATCACAATGTCACCTCTTTGGACACTGTGAAAATGTTGATGAAGATTTCCTGCAAAGAAAATGCCTCAATTTTGTATGGAAGTCTCCACTGATGGTCACGTACATAACAGTACCAGCTGTGTGTTCAGAAGGATAATTATATGCACAGCCATATTGTATAGCCATGTTGGAAGTTTTTTGTTTTTTCCCCCAGAACACCATGAAGCAAGGCTCTATGTAGACTTTGTCACCAATGGCCAGAGACCTATTCTACAATATTTTCAAATTCAAGGGTAGTTGTGAGACTTCCAGAAAACAAGCAAATAAAACAAAAACATCTAAAGCATGTCTCAAAGCCATGTGGGTGATTTACAATTCCAGGACTCCTCCAGCTCCAAAGAACCCCAGAAGACCCTCAAGACCTAAGCTTTTTAACTTAATGAACATTTTTTTTTATAATTGTCCCTGCAATAATCTGTGTGTTTTGACTCTGTCCACTGGAGAGCTGCTATATTATGCTCTCAGTACACTGGATTCTGGAGAGTCTGTCATTGAGAAAACCCCATCTCACCCTTGTCCATTGCCCTAGGGTAGGCAGAGGGAGACAGGAGGAGGTGGAACTAGAGAAGGAAAATGAGAAAATGCTCTTTAGTTCTGGAGCCAGGAGACACTGTATCTTTCTACCCTTGGGTACCCAAGGTATGGAGTCTTGAGGCCAATGAATTACTGTCTTTGTGTTCATGAATTTGAGTTGGAATAATGTCACTTGTTAGCAAATGGTTCTGCATAATGCAATAATATGAGGTTATTTTCCCTCACAGTTTAGGATAAGAACAAGACCTACCTCTACGATTATTGTTAGGATAAAAATTTAAAACAATTCTCCCTAAAATGTTGGTGAAATATAAAATCCTAGATAGCATTACATGGAATGATTGTTGTTAAGTATGGCTTGGGACTGGCTGACTTAGCAAATGTGTCGATTCTGTGTTGATTTAAAGAAGTAGGGCATCTGGTTACAGTTTCTCTGGGTTATTTTTTAAAAAAGATTTTATTTATCTGAGAGAGATAAGGAGAGAGCAAGTGAAGGGTGGGGCAGAGGAGAAGCAGACTCCCCATGGAGCAGGGAGCCTGATGCAGGACTCAATCCCAGGACCCTGGTGTCATGACTTGAGCCCTGAGCCCAAGGCAGATGCTTAACTGACCGAGCCACTCTGGCGTCCAGCATTTCTGTGTATTATTTACCAAATAAAAAGACTATAGAAAGGGAGAAAAGCTGCCCAATCATCTTTGTCTTTTCCCTAGAATCCTGATGCTCATGAACCAAGTTGTATGCCATCTGGCTTCTGAAATCAGGGGGAAAAAAAAAAAAGCTGCTCTGTTTAGGATGGTGTGTTCCTAAAATCATGGTTTTTAAGCACTGGTTGAGTATCATGTTATCTTTGGAGCTGATAACCACGAATACATTCCTAATGATACTCGCTTTCATAGGTTTTAGGTGAATGGCCTTCACCTGTATTCTAACACTTTGTGTACATTTCTGATTTATTCAGAAAGTATTTATGAACTGGTTTACTACATGTCTGACACTTAGTAACAATGAGCAAGGCAAAGTTCTCCCCTGCAGAGAATGGAGAGCCCTGGGTATCTGGGTAGAGCAGGGAACTATTGTAAATATTCCCACTCACAAATTTTTCTCCTTGATTCCCTGGTTCATTCGAACTGTGTCACTTTAAATCCAATCCAAGGCCCAGACCACTGGGTTATATTCAGCTTAGTTAGCTGAATGTCTTAGCTAGATGTCTTTATTTAGTCCTATTCTATTTTTTATGCATGAGGTCTTTTAGGAAACTGAAAATTCTGTCATTAACAATTTGAGATAATGGACATTTTAGATTATTGTACTAATGGTCAGTAAAATATATCCCGGGTTAAACAAAGGGCTTTATCCCTCTCATGGGCATTATTTACAGTGAGACTGAAAACTTGGATGTTTTAATAGTTTATGTTTTCCAACAAAGAGATTGGATAGTGTGTTTGCACACTGTAACACAAGAGCCCACAAATCAATATCTGTGATTGAAGAGCAGATATACTTTCTCTGAGAGGCCATGTTGGGTGGACATTTCACCTTTGAGGGGGACGCACTAAAAGATGTGAGTTGGGAGGGGACATACAACAGTTCAACAAGATGACACAAATCAACCCTAGAAACCATCAAGTGGAAGATACAAAAGCCATAGTCTTCCTATAGGAAAACACAATATCATTCTCATTTGTTTATTTTTGCAAAGAAGACAAAGCTTTTACCTTACCTGCTTTTTTTGTTCTCTTAACCTCTCAATGAACACTCACCTCTGTGCCCATGAGAGGTGGTGGGAAGGTGGGGGCTGATCCAAGGAGTCGGGACGTCAGAGTACTAGTCCTGACGCACAACTGACTCAATGTGTCCCTGAAATATTTATGTTTCCAGTTTTCACTCTGAGCAGAAGGAGGGTTTACAAGATGTGCTCTAGCTCCAACCTTCTGATTCCATCTGCTTTGTTTGCAAATTCATCATTGTCTTATCCATCAATTATTAATATAAAATCTTTCAAATCAATGCTGCTATAAATAAAAGCCTCACGATTCTTTCATCGAAGCCACAGGTGAAATTGGGCAATATTTCTACCCACACTTCTCAGGAAAGTTTCCTATTCAGTTGTTTCTGGCAAAGTATGAATTATTAACATGGCAGCAATGTTACATTTAAGAGGTTCTGACTCCGCATTTTGATGTTATGAAACACATCTGGAGTTCTGGTTTCAAGGGTGTTCAGTGAGGGTGTTCATTGTATTTTTTTGTGGGTTTAATGGGTATATAGAAACCCAATCATCCCTAGAAACTTTTTTCTTTTCCCATTTCCCCTCTTCAAGTTCCACAAAGAGTCTTTCAGATGTTAGAAATGATGCCCATTGGAAAAACAGTTAGGGAAGATTATACTTAGACAATGTTGCTTCATTGTATCAATCAATCATTTCAGGCCAACAGCCTGAATGTGCCTTGTGCTTTTGGATACTGGTTATTTCTTTTACCCTGTTTGATGGGTGATTTCAGAATAAAATATTCTCTAATGTAAAGGATTTTACTGGCTAAAACATGATTTAGGCTTTTTCTCTCCTCTTTAAAATGTGGCTTCTCTTAACTGCCATCAGCAGAGAAGCAATAAACAGATCATTAGCACTGATGATGTCATAATGGATGATGGAAAACCATTAATTTTCATAATATAATCATTAATTATAGCTCACATTGAAATGCAGTGGGGCTGACTTTGTCTTATTAAATGAAGCAAATGCTTTGAAATAGTAATTAGTAAAATCAATCTTAATAAATTGGTAATAGCAAAATTTATTGTTTAAAAATGTTTAAGCACACAAAGTAAAGAAAGTTTTGTAGTTTAAGAAGACACCATTAATATAATTTAGTACTTCCATTTTATATCACGTTATGCCTTAGGAAATCACCAGAAAATTCCAGGAATGTCTGTTAATTTTCCTCAATCTCAATTTTCATCATCACAGTGAGAATGATAGGGCCTATCTCCTACGTTAGTGTGTGGATTGAATAAGATCATTAATGGTAAAGCATTTATAAATAATCACACACCTTACACCTGTGAAGATTCACTTATTACTCCAATAGGCAAGACAGGCTCGGGTGCAGGAAGGTACACCCTTCACTTTGCATTTCTAGAATAATAATCATAGTTTCACCAAAGATCACAGTCAACAGTTATTAAATAATCCTGGGCGCCAGCCACATTGTTAAACCCTTTCGATAGATTATTTTAGATAATCCTAACGAACATTGGAGGGTGATATTTTAATGCTCACTTCACCAAAAACAAAACAAAGAAGTTTCATGAGGCTAAGTTCCTTCCTCAACGTCACAAGGGTGATGAGTGATGGCAACAGACTTCGTATATCACACAGCTTATTCTTAAACACAAGGCTATTCTGTTCTCAGAGAATATCTAGACAGCCTTCCTGGATCGGTCTGCATCAGCAAGTCTCTGGGGACCAGGTGGTTTTCTGTAATTATTTTATTGAGGTCATCACATGAGGGAGAAATCAGTGAAAAGACTGAGGTTGGAGAAAGAATCCTAAAGGGAGATACTTGAGCTGGCCGGACACACGACGTGGACTTGGTGAGAAGATTATAGTTGGATGGTCACCAACTGAGTGAATGCTCATCTTGTCGTCATCCCTATGTCAGTACTCAAAGTTCAGGGAGATGTAGGTTTGTTTTTATGAAATTTATGGCATTTTATTTGATCCTCAGCAGTAATTTTAATCCTTATTTTTTTAAGAAATTGACTTTGAAAAACAAACAGGAATAAAATTTAATAGTATGTGCTCCTGTGCTCTCATAATACTGTGTACATACACCAGTTATGGCCCTTCCTAACTTATATGTCAACTCATTTGTTCTCATGTTCTCCTCTTGACTCTAGCGTTCTCAGGAACTGTGAGCACCACTCATTTGAAAGTTAGCGTGCCATGGGAATTAAGACTCTGTTCCGACCCCCAAAACGAGGTAGTGGTGGGACTATAGGCAAATTATCTTTTCTTTAAAAGATTTTGTTTATTTATTTGAAAGAGAAAGAGACAGCGAGAGAGGGAGAAGCAGGTCTCCCGCTGAGCAGGGAGCCCGATGTGGGGCTCAATCCCAGAACCCTGGGATCACAACCTGAGCTGAAAGCAGATGCTTAATGACTGAGCTGCCCAGGCACTACCAAATTATCTTTAAAACATCACTTTTCTCATATTAAAATGGGACTAATAATAATGTGAAATTATAGGTTTCTTAGGATGATTAAATGAGACAGCACATAGCACAGAGCTTGTAGAAGGAACCCAAAATAGGGAGACTGTTATTGTCACCAACAAAAAACTAGCCTGAAACAGGAAAGCGTTAATTTTGAATTAATTATTTGATTAATTGAAACAGGTTGATAATATCCAGAGCTGTCCACAAATAAAACCACTTCCTGCAAAATAGTAAACTTGTTATCATTAATACGGAGGACAGTAGATGAACACCTGGCAGGTGTGTAATAGGATGATAGCTTGTGAAAGTATAGATTCAGTCCTGCCTAAACCTTCATGTTCTGTGAGTTTGTGAGCTGCAAATTAAATTCAGTATCAACTAAGATTCTTTTAGAGACATGTTTCTATTTGTCTCTGAAGTAATGAAACAGTATAATATTGATATAATTTACACTTGGGGATCACATTAGCAAGAGGTTTATTTATAAACCATGGTATTTGCATGTAGAAATTTATGTTTTCATGTCCACTGCTTAAAGGATCGTGATAGGAGCTATTTCTCAATCTCTCACTTTGCCAAGAAGATGGTTGCAAAATGAATATTGTCTGCTTAATTATTGATGCTGCATTGATTTGTTTTCTCATAGTCCAAGCAACAAAAACAAAAAAAAATCCATTCAGAAATATAAGCAATAAAATTACAGATAAAACTTATGGTTTAACTCAAGAGAAAAAATATATTTAGCTCGATCTGGCTAATCTTTCAAATTTAATTTCTATTCGTTTAAAATGGAGGTTATAAGGAATGGAGGACCATCTTAGCAAAACAATATAAATATCGATAGTGCTACTAGCATTCTTTATTTAGGACATACTATGTATTAAGCATAGATAGACATTTCTATGCACCCTATCACGTCCATCCAATGTGTCCCTCAAGGCTGGCTGGATTATGACAATTTTACAGATGGACAATGACAGAGAATGATCTTCTTTAAGTATTCTATCTTTTTTTGAGAAAGTGACAAAGTAGAGGTTGATTAGAACCCAGTGTACTTTCTCTTTCCATTGCTACCTGTGGTTTAAATAATGATCCTTTCCATATATATTCCCTTAATATTCCCCTGTTCTCTCCTCTAAGTGTCTTTTGTGATAGGATTGGTGTGGGTGAAGGTCCTAGGACCCCATATGATGTCAATGGGCTTTTTACAAGGAAAAGTAAAAATAACATTCATTTGTTAAGCTGTTCACCCAATAACACATAAGTTATAGGGGAAATCAGCTCAGAAGTCAGAAAGAGGGTCAGAATGCTAAAAATGGACTGATTATGTTTGAGTTTCATCTATGGTAGAATCTGCAAGGCCTCTACCAAAGTCCATCCTTCTTTTCTTAATTGTAACATCATGGCAAGTCCTAACTAAACTTCACCCATATCCTTCCTTGCTGTCTTGTGTGGCTAGGTTCCTACTATCTCTTCAGTGGCAAATGAGCAGAAAATCCATGTGCTGGTTTGGGACAGAGGCTACTAAGTGTGGACACTCCGACGTCTCATTCCACCTTCTGGTGCCTGGACATAGTGAGCAAGTTTCAAGGGGAGGTTAGCAACATATGATGGACACAAATTAAAATCCTGAAAGCCTCTTGCTAGTGTAAGTACCAGACCTAGGCTCTATGACAGAAGGAAAAGTTAACTGGTCTGTTTTTCTTCTTTCTTTTTAATTTTCTATGATCTGATCCTTTTGTGACCATTATGACCTCTCTTTTTCCCTTCTGGGTTGTACTTTGTCCATGATTTTCCGTTTATGTAAATGGTATGAATCACATGATAATGTAAAGCATTCTATAATTTCAAGTGATATGTACTGGTTCCTAATTTATGTTTATGTGATATTGCTGTTTGTTGGGGGAATGCTGGGCCCCAAAGATATCCACGTCCTAATCTCAGGAATTTATATGTCATGTTGCATGAGAGGGGGAAATTACAGATGGTAAGGTTACAGATGGAGTTAATTATTAATCAACTGACCTTGAGATGGAGGTATTATCCTGGGTTACCTATGTGAGTCCAATGTAATCCCCAAGGTCCGTATGAATAAGAGAAGGCAGCACAGCCAGAGTCAGGGTGACAGAGAGATTTAAAAGAAGCTATACTTCCAGCTTTGAAGATGGAGAGAAGGGCCATGTGGATACAGGATACAGGAAGCTTCCAGAAACTGGAACAGATACAGAGAAAAGATTCTTTCCTTCAGGTTGCAGAAGGACCATAATTCTGTGGACATCTTGATGTTAGCCCAGCAGGACTCCTCTCAAATTCTGAGCACCAGAACCATAACAAAATAAATTTGTGTTGCTTGAAGGCCCTAATTTTGTAGTCTTTTGTTACAGTAGGAAACTATACACTCATTCAGCTAAAGTTGAAGTTATTTGGTCAGTATCCAAGATCTTCCCTCCTGGATTTCAGAGCACCTAGAATATTAAATGGCCCACATTTGACCCTCACTCTAAAGCCGATGGAAAACTATAATGCGTAGTCCTCAGAAGAAGTCATAGAAAATCAAGGCAGGTTTGTCTTCTTTGGCAAACTTTAACCTACTACAAAAGCATATCTCATGCCAAATGATGTAGAAACACGGAGTTGTCCTAGCTTCTCTGGGTGGCATGCATGCGTGTGCAACCCAAATTCACAGGAGCCCCTGAAGTGAACCTTGTCCTATGCAATCAACATTTATCCAAGGATTCTGGCCAAGCACACTGTTACATACCAGTGGACAGATCTGGGACAGTTTAGGGGAGACGTGTCTGTTGAGAATAGAGAAAATCAGCTCCAGGGCTCATCACTGTCATTTTTATTAATACATCCACTGAGGGCACAAATGATGCCAAACCAGGGAGCAATGCAAATATGAATCAGGGTAAATGCAACACAGAGGGGGATGGAGTGAGACACAGATTTGTGGATGCGTACGTTGCATTTTTACAGATGCCATTAAAAGGGACACATTCCCGCGTACTACACTTTTTAGCTCTTGTGTTCTTTTCTCCCTGAAAATACTGCAGAAGTGGCTTACATTTTATTATTGTTATTAATATTACATAGAACGGTTATTGCGGTTCTAATAAAAAAGGAATATTTTGTGCTTATAATCTCTCCTTCTAGGAGAAGAATAAGCCTCTCTTGAAAGTCCAGAGTAAAGCATTTGCATCTTCATTTTATGAGTATAATTAGCACATTTGTTGGTGCTGTCATCAATGATAATCAACATCATAATAACCTCTTACACTTATGTAGCCATATACAATTTACCAAGCCTTTATAATGTTATATCCACCATCTCTCTGGATTTTGTTAATGATTCTTAAGGGAAGGCAGGACAGGGAAGGATGCCTCTAATTTTTTTTTTTTTTTTAGGAGAGGGGAACAAAGGTTCAAAGAGAGGCACAGCTAGGTCTTGGATTAGGTCCCTACTACCCTAGTACTAAATTTTGAGTAGACAAAGCTATGTGAAGGTCACTTCTCTCAAAAACTTTCATTCTCGATGCTGTTCCTTGTGTTGTTTAATCCAATTTCCAATTTCACATCAATATTGCTTTCCTTTCCTACTATTTCATGATGTGGTAAGAGTATGGTAGAACCTGAAAGACAGCCCAGATGTCAGCCAAACATAGTCTTCATTTTCTTAAACAAAAATGTGTGTAATTCCTTTGCATGACTCCCTCCTATGAAAACTATCTGCATGCTAAAGGAGAGTTTCTAGAGAAAGGCTTAGTAAATCTTACAGTGTCATTTAAATAACCTGAGATTTGAGATCCCTGCCAGGTCTTTGGAGTCATTATCTTACCTTGTGTAAACTACATTGTAAGCAGAACTTATTAGGAAGGGCAAGAAATCGGATGGGCATGGTCAGAATCCTAGTTTTAGCTTCACCCATCCAACTGAATGTATATGATTTCCTTGAACAGTATTGATAAAAAGGAGTTAATGGAACCACTTTAATATCTGTGTGTGAAGAGTTAAACTCAGTAAGTCACTTATGCTATGCAAGGCAGAGTAAAGTTTAATTAAATACGGCTATTATAGGATTATTGTTATTATATTGTTGTCCCTCAAATAACAATCCAATTATCCCAAACGATGTTGTGTGGTCAAGTGTGCCAAGACAAATGGATATGGTCTATGCTGTAGTGTTCTGCAACCTCTGATGGTCTCTGTATTGTCTTGAAAATGTTTGGAGCTGCTTTGCCCCCTTGGGAGCACTGTCACCAAAGTCAGACAGCCAGCACTGTCTGGACCTCTCTCTTAGGTCACCTTTCATGATCATTTTGTCTCTATGCTGTGTGTTTACATCTCAGGACAGAGTACAGCAGATACCTCATACCAGAGAGGTACCCTCAGGTTAATATATATGTCCTTTTGGGTCTTTATGGAGTCTTCATTACTTAGGCATGATTGATTAACTGATTGGCCATTGGTGATCCAGTCCACTTCCAGCTCCTCTCTTTCCCCAAAAACCAGGAGGTAGAACTGAAAGTTCCAACCCTCTACTTACAGGGTTGGTTCCCTTGACCACCAACCCCCATCCTTAAGTGTTTTCCAAAAGCCACCTCATTAACATATCAAAAACTTTTATCAAAAGGAAATTCCAAGGGTTTTTAGGAGACTGTGCCAAGAAAGGCACCAAAGACCAAATATATATTTCTTACAAAACAGACTATCACAGCTATCACTAATAAACCATATATAATTAATATATAAATTAAAAAAAGAAGGCAAATGGAACTTTGGCCAATATTTACCATTTACATGGTATGATTGTAACGTTTCAGGGTGTCAACCAAGCCTCTGTTTTCTTAATATATCTTTCTCTCACTTTCCCTATCATTCTGGTTCTCAGTTCTATTCAAACCCAACAAGTACAAGTACATAACAAATACCTACAAGGTATCAGACACTGAGCAGAGAAGAAATAAAAATAAAAATGAAATAAGTCAAACAGAGAACAGCAATTATTATATGGTTTCACTTATTTGTGGAACATAAGGAATAGCATGGAGGACATTAGGAGAAGGGAGGGAAAAATGAAGGAGGGAGAGGGGAGATCAGAGGGGGATATTGAACCATGAGAGAGTATGGACTTCGGGAAGCAAACAGGGTTTTGGAGGAGGGGGGGATGGGTGAGCCCGGTGATGGGTATCAAGGAGGGCACGGATTGCATGGAACGCTGAGTGTTATATGCAAACAATGAATCATGGAACACTGCATCCAAAAGTAATACTGTATGGTGACTAACATAACATTTTATATATTATATATAAATATATTATATATATAATATAAATATATTATATATTTGATTTCCTTGATATATATATATATTATATATAATTATATATTATATATACATATATATATGTATATATATATGTATATATTATATATAATGAATAATGAACCACTTGTTTTTGAGGGAATTGGAAAAAAAATAAACAGGACAAAAATCACAACTCCCCATCCAGAAGGAGGATTAAGGCAGGTATGGAAACAAAAGTGAGCATGGTCATGATAGAACTAGATACATGTTTCAGATACTTTACTAAGATGAGTTCACCCAATGTCTATGTAATCAAGGAAGGTGTTATTATCCCTGTGTTTTCAGATGAAAAGAATGAGGATCTTAGTGCATCAGTAACTGGCCCAAAGTCACACAGCAGGTGCGAGGAGTCTGATTCCAATGCCCTTGCACTTTCCTTGGTAATGTGAGTGGGTTGTACTCCAGATGTAAGGGGTTATGTGGTACCTATGTTCTGGATCTAGGTAATAGGAAGAAATAGGGTCAGTAGGTGGAGTCAGGTGCCCAAAGAAGAGACTTCATCGTCTATCTCCTGTTCCCACTTGATTTTTCTAATAACAATTAAGACTGCGTAAGGGGAAAAAAGAGGAAGAAAGCAAGCAAGCAAGCAGAATGAGAAGAGGAGTCAGCAGTGTGAACATAGCCAGGAGTTCACCTCACTACTTATAAACCTTAATTAAACCTAATTTGTAAATCTTAATTGAACCACATGTACAGGCATTAATGAAGCAGTATAATAACAGTGTTCTCCCAGTAAGACAACACACTAATACTAAATACTTATATTCCTGGAAAATGTACTCACGTGGGTCTCATCAAAGCATAATGGGGAAGTAGATAAACAATTAATCTCATTAATTGCAATCAAAGGACAAAGAGTACAAACTAGTTGCCTAGAGGAATCAACTTTGCCAGATTTTCTCACAAACAGATACAGTGCTAATGAAGTGACAGTGTGAAGTAAGTGAACATCAGAGAAATTAAGACTGCCTTGGAATGTCATGAGAAGGACGTTCAAACTGGGGAAAACCAAGGCCTTCTCATACACAAGTCAACCTTTGCAGGAGTCCTCTTAGATTCTCCCATTCATTTATTCAACAAGCCCAACACCCACTCTGGTAACCCTTTTGCAACACATGTGTGTATCATATCAGCACTCTGTGCACCTTAAATGTATACAATGTAACATGTCAGTTACATCTCTCTAGAGCCAGAAGGAAAAAACGCCTGCTCTGTATGCTGCCAGCGTTTTCTTAAAAATGAGGCTTGAAACATAAAGGAGACACAGGCCTTGATAAGAAGATGTGTAATAAGAGAGACTGAGGGACTATTTTGGATCAGATACTTTCACAAATATCACATTCAATCCCTTATAAAAAAATAAAACACATAACCTTGAGAGTCAGGTATTACCAATCACATTTTATAGATAAAAATATTCTGAGGTTCAGTAATTTGCTCCCTTCATATTTAGTGCATATATAGACAAGAGGACTTAATAAGGCATCTGATTCACAAGGCCATGGTTATTTTTATGTATATGTATGTACATACATATACATATATACACACATATATATAGTAATTATATATATTATATATGATATATAATACATATGTATTATTATGTTATAAAATACATTATATATAATAATGCATATGTATTATATATGTTTATATATATATATATAAATATATATATGTATCTAGACCAGCTTGGTAAACAGACTTGTTTACGCAGATTGGACACATTTCTTCTTCTGTCCATCTTCAGAGGTTGTCCTCTAGGAAATCACCTCTCAGCCTTGATCACACTTCCTAACTGTCATTCTGACACCCCTAGATATTTGCTTTTACTTGAGGCTCCATGTGATGTTCTTCCTTCTCAGTGGCCTCTGGGTCTATGTGCCACAAGGCTACTGTTACCTTTTACATTCTTGTTGATGCTTTCCCTGATGTTCTTCTGGTCTACCCAGTATCTTTATTCCAGCGGTAGTTCCAGTGATCCTGAAATGGGAGCATGTCTTTCCCCATTCAGGGTCCACAATGATCCAGACCTTTCCTGATCTCCACACATTAACTCCAGAACAAGACCAAAGGTGCTGCTTTACAAGTGTGTCCCTTTTCCTTTTCCTTTCCCTTTGTTTGGCCTGAAAGCATTTCTGTCACCTTAGGGACAATTCAGCTGATTCCTCAATATTGGGTTCGTGTGACACCTCTGTGACTCCTTTCTTTTGTCAGTGAAAAAAGGCAAAACCTCCCAGGTTTCTGCTTGGTCCATTTCAACACTAATGGAGTATACTCACATGTTTTCATGTGCTGCTTTCACCATATGCTGAATTTCTAAACCGAAAGTTCCTCATCTTTATCTTGGCATCCCCAGCATAAGCCAATGGGGACTATTTCTGTTGAATGTATGAATGAAGCTGGAAAGGTCTGGCCCCAAACTGCATGCAGCTGAACTCCCCAACGCCCTCCCTCTCCAGAAACAAAGTAAGGAAGAGACCAGTTCTTCCTGTAAACAGAGAGATTGAGGAAGTTATTACTCAGCCCATGAGCCCGTGGTTTGCAATTACCTATAGCAAACATGGATGTCCTCTTTCCAAAACCAGGGAGCAGCTGTGTTTGTCCACGATGCCTGCATAGTCCTCAGGTAGCAAAACATCCACTTCCCCTCTTTGTGCTCCAGCTGGTCAACGTTCTCAGGGCCCAATATCAATCTTGCTTCTGTCCACCAAAGGCATCCACATCTTTCTAAGTGATGCTTCATCATTGAGTTTTGAATCCCTTCAATCCGTTCTCCTAAGAGTTTCTTGAAAGATCTCACAACACACTACAACACACACACACACACACACACACACACAGGGCGATATTTGACGGTATTACTTCACTGTTGACATAATTGAATGCCTCAGGGATGAAGGCCTAAGTCATCTGATCGTCTTGAGGGCCTCCATGATCCTGCCCCTGCTCATGTCCTAGGGTGAACTTACTCCATCCTTTGTTGACATTGCACACTCTAATCATGCATTGTTGCTTTGTGTTCCCTAAACCATGCCATTTCTAATTTTGGCCTTAAAAGAAATAGTGTTTCTTTTAGAGTAGTTTGACGTTTATAGAAAAACTGAGCAGAAAATACAGAGAGCTCTCTTATACGCTTCTTCACATGCCCCAACCTTCACAATTCCTCCATCATTAACATTTTGTGTTAGAGTGTTACGTTACAACTGATGAACCAATATTTACACACTCAGGTTAACTGAAGTCCATAGCTTACATTAAGTTTCACTCCTTGTATTATTCATTCTACAACCTTAAGCTTTTTAAAGTGTTGCTCCCTCTGAGTAGGAGGCCCTGCTATACCTGTTCTTAGTTTGGCTCACTAATCCCTCAGGTTTCAGCTTAAAGATCACCTCCTCCAGGAAGTCTTCCTTGCCACTTATACTGTCTCAGGCACATTATTAGAGAGTAAGTAGATAAGTAAAGGTTTAAGTTTATTTTAAACAGGCACATGTTCTGTGTGCCCCAGAAATGCTTTCTGATTAGCTTTATTTTGGCACTTATGTTATTGTATTTTAATATTATCCTTCTTAATTGTGATATTCTTAAATGTAGAAGCTATGTCTTGGCTATTCATATATGTTCATTGCCTAGCAGAGTAACTGGCAAACAGTATTTAATAAATATTTTTTGTTGTTGTTGACTGGATAAATAAGGCCATCTTTCATTTTCTGCTGGGACATGTTTGGAGTCCTTAACCAGTGGAATTACATTGGGCTCCTGGGATCCATAGCCCACAGTTCTTTAGAGAGGGATGGAGCTGAAATTCCTAGCTAAAATGTCTATGGGATAAACCATGCCTCATCGAATTGCTACCTGGACCTAGGGACACTAATCACTGCATCAAGCAGAGCAACTCACATCAGATTTTGGCCTCAAGGACACCTCCTTTACAAAAGAGGACATTATTTTTGCTTTGCCTTACTGTATTGCTGTGAGGTGAATATCAAAAGAACAAATGGTTTCGAGGGTTGTACGTACTATAAAGGAACTCCACAAATGACAGTGGATAGAAATGTCTCACATATTCCCTTCCAACTTTGCCTTAGAAGGGGCCAGAACCATGTTGTGTGGGCCTTATTCTGTTCCTCCCTCTGGATGCCCTTGACCTATGACACAGGTGCAACCAGAAACGATAGGATAGGCCAATCACATTAAAACATACTTTACATCCATGTCATTTTCAATGATCTGATAGTATAAAATTAAAGATGACCCTTGATTATTAAATATACTCGAGCTTTGAAGCACTCTTATCTCAAAGTTGTAGAATATTGAAGGCACATTGGATTTAAAATTTTTCATCCATTTTCCGGGAGTACATTGCATTTATCCTACATTTGATTAACTATTGTGTCTTAAAAAATAAATACAGTGAGTTGAATAAAGGATAGAGGAGGCAAAAGTGAAAATACACTATGAGTTTGAGCTGAGAGAGAGACAAGGCAAAGCTGTGGGCACATCTGCCTGAGGTCCAAGGGACCAGGCATGTGCAGAAGACGAAGAAGCTGGTGGGCAGTGAGAAGGAGCAGAGCAAAGGAATCATGTCCCTGAGTTAGCACCCAATATGTAATTATTGGATACCTGAATGGATCAATGGAGCTATGCTAGTTCAATAAGCCCGTGTGTAATGTTTCCCATGTGTCAACCCTCACTTTGGGTCAGTAAGTCATTACACCCATTATTTCTTTAAATTTTATCCCCTCACTTTAGAAGGGGAAATTATAACTTGGAAATGTTAATCGCCTCTCTGAATTTATACACTAAGTCAAAGATTAATAGTTCCTGAGGTCTGATTCTAGTTTGTTTTATTTTTAAGAGAAAGAAAGAGATCATGTACACACCAGGTAGGGAGCTGGGTGGGGGTAGGGCAGAGGGAGAGGACGGAGATTCCCAAACAGGCTCCATGCCCAGTGCAGAGCTGATGTAGGGCTTGATCTCAGGACCCTGAGATCAGAACCTGAGCAGAAATCAAGAGTTGGTCCCTTAACCAACTGAGACACCCAGGCATCCTTAGTCTGTGCTCTTAACCATGTGTTTGAGAACCTCTGATGATAATCTTTTCTATGCTAGATGTTAGTTCTAAATATTCACAGTTTTTTGTTTGTTTGTTTGTTTTTGTTTTTGTTTTGGGGGGAGGGGCACACAGTCTCTGCTCATGGCTACCGACCTCTGCATGAAATCTGCCACAGACCATATATAAATGAGTGAGGATGTCTGTGTTCCAATAAAACTTTATTTGCAAAAATGGGCAGCAGGCTAGGTCTGCTCTATGCAGCATAATGTGGAAAGATTTCAAGGCAGTGTTTCTCAAATTATTTCTGGCAGAGCACAGAGCTACTATACAACATTATTCATATGCATCTGTATTATTTATTATTAATAACAGAGGTTCTCAGAGACTACTTCAATCCTTCTAGACCTGATTCACATTGATTTTTTATTTTGTATTTTATTTCATGAAAAGAAAAAAGGTCTGGTCCTGAGCCATTAAAATGAGTTCAAAATCTATAATGTGTCATGATGAACATTTTGAAAAACAAAATGTTATGAAGATAAAAAGAAAAAAAAACTGAATTATAGAAAATTCTTATGGAGGATCCTGAATTACAGGAATTAACAATAATAAAAGGAGCAGACTCTTGGATCTGGATGTGTCCTTTGAATTCTTAAAGTAATTGTTTTGTCAATGAAAAATTTAATAAGTTAAAAAAAAAAAAAGTTCATCTCTTTACAAAGTGAGATATCACCTTCTGTCATCCAAAGAAATATATCCTTTTCAGTGGGATTTTAGGGTTCAATTTTCCCATGGTAGTTCTGACTAAGGAACCTTTCTAGAATCTGCAAATCTTACTCTTTAAAAAAAAAAAAAACAGATTTTATTTATTAGAGAGAGAGCACAGAAGGAGAATGTTCTCCTAATAAATCCAATAATCCCATAAATCCAAGAAGCAAACTCCACACTGAGCAGAGAGCCCAATGCGGGGCTCGATCCCAGGACCCTGAGATCATGACCTGAGTCGAAGACAAACACTTAACCGACTGAGCCACCCAAATCCCCCTGAAAATCTGACTCTTCCATTCAAAATATACCTGTGGGGTTTCCTCTGTGTTTCAAGGAGTATTCTGGACAAGTTAGGTGACAAGAATGGCACAAGTCACCATGTGTGGGAGAGGTGGCATGGACTGTTGGAGTACCAGATTGTGAAAATCAGCATGCTTCATAAAAGCAAAGAAGACAGGCGTCTAAACCAGGTTGAATCTCTTTCTACAAAAGCACATGTCTTTTTTTTTTAATTTTTTTAAATTTTTTATAAACATATAAAGTATTTTTATTCCCAGGGGTACATGTCTGTGAATCACCAGGTTTACACACTTCACAGCACTAACCATAGCACATACCCTCCCCAATGTCCATTACCCCACTCCCCTTTCCCTCCCCTCCTCCCCCCAGCACCCCTCACTTTGTTTTATGAGATTAAGAGTCACTTATGGTTTGTCTCCCTCCTGATCCCATCTTGTTTCTTTTATTCTTTTCCTACCCTCCAACCCCCCATATTGCATCTACACTTCCTCATATCAGGGAGATCATATGATAGTTGTCTTTCTCCGATTGACTTATTTCACTAAGCATGATACCCTCTAGTTCCATCCATGTCTTGCAAATGGCAAGATTTCATTTCTTTTGATGGCTGCATAGTATTCCATTGTGTATATATACCACATCTTCTTTATCCATTCATCTGTTGATGGACATCTAGGTTCTTTTCATAGTTTGGCTATTGTAGACATTGCTGCTATAAACATTTGGGTGCACATGCCCTTCGGATCACTACGTTTGTATCTTTAGGGTAAATACCCAATAGTGCAATTGCTGGGTCTTAGGGTAGTTCTATTTTCAACTTTTTGAGGAACCTCCACGCTGTTTTCCAGAGCGGTTGCACCAGCTTGCATTCCCAACAGTGTAGGAGGGTTCCCCTTTCTCCGCATCCTGGCCAGCATCTGTCATTTCCTGACTTGTTAATTTTAGCCATTCTGACTGGTGTGAGGTGGTATCTCATTGTGGTTCTGATATGTATTTCCCTGATGCCGAGTGATGTGGAGCACTTTTTCATGTGTCTGTTGGCCATCTGGATGTCTTCTTTGCAGAAATGTCTGTTCATGTCCTCTGCCCATTTCTTGATTGGGTTATCTGTTCTCTGGGTCTTGAGTTTGATAAGTTCTTTATAGATTTTGGACACTAGCCCTTTATCTGATATGTCGTTTGCAAATATCTTCTCCCATTCTGTCAGTTGTCTTTTGGTTTTGTTAACTGTTTCCTTTGCTGTGCAAAAGCTTTTGATCTTGATGAAATCCCAATAATTCATTTTTGCCCTTGCTTCCATTGCCTTTGGTGATGTTCCTAGGAAGCTGTTGCTGCAGCTGAGGTCGAAGAGGTTGCTGCCTGTGTTCTCCTCAAGGATTTTGATGGATTCCTTTCTCACATTGAGGTCCTTCATCCATTTTGAATCTATTTTCATGTGTGGTGTAAGGAAATGGCCCAATTTCACTTTTCTGCAAGTGGCTGTCCAATTTTCCCAACACCATTTATTGAAGAAGCTGTATTTTTTCCATTGGACATTCTTTCCTGCTTTATCGAAGATTAGTTGAC
This sequence comes from Mellivora capensis, assembly GCA_004024625.1. NCBI lineage: Eukaryota > Metazoa > Chordata > Mammalia > Carnivora > Mustelidae > Mellivora > Mellivora capensis. The sequence continues at coordinate 9,381 of PISX010012251.1, read as the reverse complement.
CATAGAGTTGAGGGTCTATAAATTAGGAGATGAGAAAAAGGGATAAAAATATTATTTTAAGCTTTCCTTGCAGGAATCCTATAAGCACAAAACAATAGACCAAACAGGCCACCATGGATAGCCCCCTCTTTACCTTGGCCAACAAATATCCCAGAGTTATATGTAATATTCTTATGTAGAAATTTAATTATCCTGGGTGTCAGGTCCATCTGTCTCTCACCACCTTAATATTTATGTATTTGTGTACTGGACCACATATATGTAGCTGCTTTTAATTTTTTTCTAATTATTATATGTATATAATTGTAACTGTCACACACATATGTATGTGTGTATCATTCTGGCTTCATAAAGTTATGTTTCTCTATCCTTTCCCTGTGTTCTAAACCTAATTGTACTGTGGAGTCAGCACATTCTGTAATCTGTCCTGTGGAACTGCAGACCTATTTTTCCCTGAGAGGGTGTGTGGAGTGTCAAGTCTGATGAGGGCATGGTTTTAAGGGAAGAGTTGGTACTGGCCATGGCTGAAGCCTGCAGGCCAGCCGTAGCTGCTCATTAGTCTCCTTGCATTCAGCTTTGATCTCTGGAAACTTCATGGGAAAGCACCTCATGGGCAACCTTCTTATTTCCTTCTCGGTTCATTAATTTGAACCATAATCTTATCCATTCCAGCACTGAGTTTTACCGTGCACTGTCTAGAGGAGCTGTTCAGCCCATAAATCCAATACATTCATTTCCTAAAGTGGATAGATTTAGCCCACAGAACCACAGAGCCTCTCAGCAAGGATGTGCCTGGTGCTCTCAAATTCAGGGACTGATAGAAATGTGGGTCTTGTTTCTAGTTTTCCTAAGGAATTTTGAAGGAAGGGAAGGAAAGTTGGCTGGAGCTCTCTCATTTCTCATAGGGTACGTGGGTTCTGAGGACTCACACTCATCCTGACCCCCACCTTCTCATATTTAAAAACAATGCCAGAGTGTTTCTGATGAGTATTTTTCCTTTTGGAAGGCTGTCACATGACTATCATCTCATTTGGGCATCAAAAACAATTCATTGGTCAATATCAGTCTAAGTTGGGATGCCTGGGTGGCTTAGTCAGTGAAGGGTCTGCCTTCAGCTCAGGTCATAATCCCAGGGTCCTGGGATTGAGTCCCACATCGGGCTCCCTGCTCAGCGGGGACCCTGCTTCTCTCTCTGCCTGCTGTTCCCCCTGCTTGTGCTCACTCTTTCTCTCTCTCTCTGACAAATATGTAAATAAAATTAAAAAAAAAACATTTTAGTCTAAATTCCCCTGCATGGCTTGAGATTAGGAGATATTTTATTGGCTTTGCCTAAAACCAGGCCATTCTTTGCAATCTGAAGTTTTTGTTGTGTGTGAACCCACACAAAATAACCATGATTCAGATTCTAATAAATCTATTTCAGAATTTCTGTCCATTGTAAAAAATGAATCTGATTCTAATTAATTTCATCCCTAAAATAACTGGGGAAGACAATAACAATAACAATAACAAGTACCCTTAGCTGAGAGTCTACTGTAACCCCCAAGTGAAAAAATTTCTCTATTTTACAGATAAGGAAGATGAACTCACTCAGAATTAGAGCCTGTTTCTGTTGGCTTCCAAAGCCTGTGTCTCCTTCCTGGGGCTTCCCGTTCAGTATTCCGTATGACAGACATCACTGATACCCTTTACTGGGACAGATGCTCTAGAACCACAGGAAAAAAAATTTATTGATATGTTTGCTCTTACAGAGCCTTCATTTAGCTTGACAAGCAGGAAATTAACAAAAAACGACTCACACATAACACAAGTACACATTGCGTGATTGCCGTGCCCCACCTGTGGTGATGAAGTTTTTGTTGTGTGTGAACCCACACAAAATATATGTATATTTTGTAATATACATTACATACATTGGGCCCAGTAATGGGCCCAAAAGAAAGTCTTCCCTACATGCTGTTGTCAGAGGCCTGTCTGAAGCCAAACCTGAATGACGGGTCAGAGTCTATCTTGGGGAGACCATGCGATGAGGATTTCAAGCAGAAACGTGAATGCTTTGAAACAAGCAAGAAAATACCATTCCTGAAGGACTGCAGAAGGGGTTAGTAAAGCTACCGCATAGATGAGTAAACTGGGATGGAGAAGAGGAAATGGAAGAGATTCATCCGGCAGAGCCTACAGGTCTCAACGAGTGTTCTAACCTTAAGAGGAACCCCTGGAGGGATTTAAGAAAACAAATGACATATAATGCAATGCTATCGTTCTTACTTGAAATTCTCTTTTGTTTATGGATTCCAAGATTATTTAACTTAAAGATCTGAGTCCTGCTATACTTAGAGGTTCTGTGAATTAGATTTTCTCATGCCCATGGACAGGTGATGGCCTAGGGGAGAAGCAGGACACGGTAGAAGGAACCTCTTCCCTCTCCCCATCCCTATGAAGAAAGACAATGTTATTTAGGAAAGTTGTAATATGGAGGCAGGCAAGGGAGATAGTATAGCAGAATTGTAAGGGTATTTCTAGAAAGAAAGCTGTAGTTCATTTTTCCTAATTCAAGTATAGTGTTTAGAAGTTCAGAGAGTGGAGTTGGATTATAACTTTCAGAATGCAAAAGGTTACGGATGTGTGTGTTTGCTTGCCAAAAAATTTTAAGTCTATTAAAGGGGCACCTGGGCGGCTCAGTTGGTTAAGCTGTCTCTTGATTTCAGCTCAGATCATGATCTTGGGGTCTTGGAGATGGAGCCTTGTGTGGGCTCCATGCTCAGTGGGGAGTCTGCTGGAGATCCTCTCCCTCTGCATCTCCCTACCCCACTTGTATTCTCCCTCCCTCCCTCTCTCTCAAATAACAAATAAATATTTTTTAAAAAGACTATTAAAATGATTAGTTTTCCCAAATACAAGCTTCTGAACCTTGCTCAGCTAACTTTTCTAACCCAAGCCCAACTGCAAACTCCATTGTTTCTGAACTATACAGTGATCGAGAATGTGCCCAAGAAGAATCTAGAGGACATGACCCAGAGATTGCTTGGAAGGCTTTATTTATTTAGCATTCACAGGAGCTTGTTTCATAGCAGATAACTCCATCCTTCAGCTACAGCTGCTGCTCCTTTTTTAGGGAAGAGGAGGAGTCCATTCAGCAGCTGCTCTGCCAAGTGAGGTTGCCTTTGGAAGCTGGTTCCTTGTATCCCTCTCCATGGGGCATGAAAATATGACCTAGCATGTGATTGTCACCTTTGAACTCAGAGATAAGAGTGTGACTCTGAGGATAATACTGGATAATACTGTCCTTATTCTATTATCAATCAAATGATCAAGTCCTGCTCCAGGGTTATAGACACTATAAGAGACAAGACTATCATCATCATGACCACTTCCCCTGCCAGCTTCTCCTGCTCTGAGTTGGTGAGGTCTCAGATGATTTGGGTAAAAGTCTGGGGCAGGGCATGGCATCACCTTGTATACGTCATATAAAATGCAAACCCTGAAGCCAAAGAAAGCAATCCTGGAGATCAAGTTTGGATATTTGGTGAAAACTTCAGATATTTGAAAATAAGCCATCCAAGTGAAGAGGCTGGACAGAAAGAAAATTCTGAGATGATCTGGCATCTCAAAATCCAAGAGCTTAAGACCAGAGAAAGGCTGACAAACTGCATGAGGAGATGAACCCTCTTGTATTTACATGGGGTCTGGGTCAGGGAGGCAGGAGCAAGGCTGTCCTCTACCTCTCAAAGCTCTTGTCACACCCATGGAAAGTGTTAGAATCTCTAAACTTAGCTTCCAGTCCCACAATTGGTGCTTACCTAACTATGTGATCACTTCTTCAAACTTCTACATGTTGTCTTATTTAAATTCATGACAAACCTATGCAATAGACAGTGTTTTATTTCTAATTTACATGTGAGAAACTTGAAAACAGAGATAGAAAGTTTCTTGCTCAGGGTCACACGGTCTCTATGTGGCACATTCAGTACCCAAACTTAACACATCTGATCCCAGGGCCCAGCTTCTCAACATTCTTCTGGATGAATTTGTGGAGAATGGCAAAGGATAAATGATAATAGGAGTCATTGGTATTAAAATATTATTTTCCATCCTTAGAATTACAGTTGGGTATTTTTTTAATATCTTCCCTTTTCCTTATCTTATTCATGTTGTCCATTATACCTTGAGCATTTGGGGAATATTTATAATAGCTGTTTCCTGCAAATCTCATCATCTCTGCTTTCCGAGTTACGTTTTCTTGATTGTTTTACTGTCTGGCAACTTTTAATTGGATGTAGACATTGCCCATTTTATGTTGTGAAGCATTTTGATGCATTCCTTTAAAGAGTGTTGGACGTTTACTTCTAGAAAGCTGAATTATTTGTGGGTTCATCTGATCCTTTGAGTTCTTTTAAGCTGTTTCAAGGGAGGCCAAGATTTGCCCTTTTTCCACCACTATTTGAGCCACAATCTTTAGGTCATTCTGGGATCTCTGGAAAGTCCCATATATTCAGCAGAGTCTTGGTACCCTAGCTGGAGGGATTGTCAAAAATTTCCAATCTGTGTCAACAATGGGACTTGTTAGTTTTATAGCTTTCTGTGTTCTGTGTAAGTTATATAACTGAGTACCTCAGTTATTCTTGGAAATTGGACTTGTTTCATTTTATGGGGTTTTTCTCTACAAATGCACACATTGGTATTCACCAGATACCTAAAGGGGTCTTTGTTGAATCCAGAGATTTTAGCTGTCCTGGCCTTCTCAAACTTTATTCTGTCTCCTCAACTCAGCAAGATGGCGGTCATTTATTCCTATTTTCCCGTTTGTGCCAAAATTGTTGTGTTACTTCCTAGGGTAGAAAGCTTGAGTGATGGTTGGGTTTTCCATGCTTGTGTTTCCTTTTTGAGGGATTGTGGTCCTGTGCTGCAGTTGTCCAATAAATGACTACATGTATTTCTCACTTTGTCTTATCCTCTTTTCTGGTTGTCTTTAATAGGAGTATAATTCTGGACCATCTTACTCCCTCATGAGAAGAAAAAGAAATTCATTAATATGAATTTCTCATGAGGCAGTACTTGTAATATCTCCTAGAGGCTGTTAAGCCCCCTAGGGAGGAGCAGGGAGTGTAGGGTAGAGGTACTAACCCGGTGTGGAAAGGTCAAAGTAGGCAAGGAAGACTTCTTGGAAGAGATGGGCTTGAGCTGGGTCCCAAAAGTCAGAAGAGTTTTCAAATATTAACACTCTTTTAGTTTAATTAGCATGTTAAATTTAAAGAGAGCATAAATGAGTGATTGAAATGGCTTGACTTAATGAAGCCTTAATAATAACCCTAATTCAGTTTATTTGACATCTATCACTCAAAGATGAATAGCTAATGCCTTTTCTAATAAAACAGTCATAATAAAATAAAGCAAGTCATAAAATATATTATTTTTATTCTCTAAATCACATGCTTTCTAAGTGAGGATACTGAATCCATTAGAATAGCTCTACAAAATGCTTCCCCCCTTTTTTAGATTTCAAAACTGAATTTATTTGATGCTACAACAGGAACATTTCAATGTTATTTTCTTATCCTCCCAATAATTAAATGAAAACTGATTCTAATTACCACTCCACACATCATGTTCTGGAAAGGGAGTCCCCTTAGAGGTGGAGAAAACTGAACAGGTGACCTGGATTTTGTCTTATCCTGTTTTCCCCCCACCAAACTCCTTTCTTTGGGAATGTTCCATTTCTATGCCTTCACGCATGAGTCCATCAGAACAGAAAGTCAGTAACCTGTACCCTTGCATGGATACAGGGGACCCTTCCTTCTGTTCTACTTACAACTCAAACATAACAACATTTTCAAGGAGCTGTGCTAAGTGTGAACAAAACACGGCATTATCACAGGAAATAGGAACAATGCATACCCATTCAGTTTCCCAAGTAATTTTCTCATCCTACCATGGTGGAGTATATGTCAGTGTTGGGATTTCCACGCTGTGCACAGTGTCTTCCCTCAGTGTCTTGCCTTGAGCTCCTAACAGCTCTCAGACTGTGCCCAGTCACCTGAAAATGGCGCCTGCAAAGCCTGGCCTCTTTGGCGTCCAGACTAAAGGAGGGAGGGAGATTAAGTTTCCAGACCCCCTGTAACACATCAGGCTCTGTGTTAGACATCTGAAAATATCAGTATCCCTTTCCGGTGTCCTTGCTAGTGTTTAACTAAACTCTGAGGGGATTTCTCATCTTATTTTCCATTACTGAGGTAAAGTGAAGTGGGTTACCTAACATCATGCAGTGAGTGAATGGCAGGTTTAGGTTTTAGTCTAACGGTTCTCTCTCTCTCTCTCACACACACACACACTGCCAATGTGCAGACCGTAACCATGTGCCTGGCCAGCATGCTTCCTACCTGCCTCTGACTTCTGAAAGGAGGAATATGACTATTTTTTCACTAAATTATTCAACAAATACTGACTGGGGACTTACAGGGGCTTTGCATGAGGCTGCCTACCTCAAGAAGCGCAATAAGGAGCTCTTGAGCTCTGCACTAGGCACTAGTCTCACAAACTAGAGTGAAATCCAGAAAAGGAAATCATTATTTGCCAGGGTGCATGAGAGATGTTTCAATAAAAAAACAGGGTCAGATATGATGGGAGCCGGAAGGAACAAAGGTTAACCCAGCCCAACTTAGAGATGCAGTGAAGGCAGTAGATAGGCCCTCTGCCGAAGTTATGCTGAGATCATACCTTAAATAAAAATAATAAATAAATAAATATAAAAATTAAAATTAAAAAAAAAAAAACAGAGCCTTCCAGATATGTAAGGATGGGAAGGTTCTCAGAAGATTGGCCCATCACAGAGGACAGATGGATACTGCTAATTGGATACTGTGGTCTATGTTAGTGGAGCTCAGTTATTACAACAGAGTTGTAACAATGGGTAGTGTAGTGGGATGGGGACTAAATATGGGAGACACCTGGGCTGATATGCACTTCACTCAATGGATGCTTGTTCAGTGCACCAATAAACTGACTTTTCTGCATGCAATGAGGAAAATACTGTGGTGCATGTACATTCCTGCTCCAGAAACTTGGAATTGTCTGTTCTATTTAGAGGTCATTAAAGTGCTGCTTTGCGCCTCACCCTCTCACCCTGTCTTTCCCTACAGCAAGTATCCTTAGGACATTTGTTTCTTAGTGAATCTGTTTTAACCACATCCAGTTTTTCTATTATCTGCCTGGGTTTCTCACCCCTCAAAGTCCATTTGTATCACATCTCTATTCACTCTGCTGCTCACTACATCTTCCAATTTAGTATAATTTGTGAATTTCATTAACATCTATTTACTCTCACTTTGAAATCTCATGTCCTCTTTCGTGTAGCTTATCACCAAAGGTAAGTATATGCCTACTAAATTAAATGTGCCAATGGTGTTTAATTTGGAAGGGTTATGAATACAAAGGGAGAAAAATAATAGAAGAGGATTGAATAGATTTTGAAGGAAAAAAATCTCAGAGATGCTTCTAAAGAGTTATTCCTCATGGACAAATATGCTTGAGGAAAGAAGATAAAAAATATGTGCATTGAAGGTGTGAAATAATTGGAAAATAGTCATTTAGAAGAAAATGGTAGAAGTGTTAATAGATAATGCAGAACTTACATGAACAAAAAAGTAATAATGTATATATTAGAACAGTAGAGTTTTGGAGCTGAATGCCACTCTGGGGATTATTAAATGTTTCCTTCTCTTTTTACAGACAAGAAAAATAAACTCTGAGGGACTTGCTGAAGGGCTCACCCCAAATGTTTGCAGAGCGAATCCTAGAAGCCAGGTTTTCTGTTTCCTAATCATCTGTTCTTTCCTCTGAAATACAGACCTTTTCACATGAGCGCCCTTCTGGCTTGTAAATGATTGGCACATAAATCATTTTGATTTGCATGATACACTTGTAAAATTAGGCAGAATAGTTATTTTCCTTATTTGACACATTAAAAAAAATTGAGGCTCAGAGAGGCAGTGACCAATGGAAGGACGGGCTCCTGGTTCATGGTAAGGTCAGATCTGAAGCTCGCTCTTTTTTTTTTTCCTTGTATTTGCAAAATTGGCATTCTTGCAAATTGACCACTTTAACCTTGACACAGAATGAACATCAAGTTATATTTGAAAGGAACATGAGGCTAACAACTCATGGTTAGTCTAATAGCTAAAGCACACGGTGGCTGCTGAAATGACAGAAAAAAGAATTTTGGAAATATGGCCATGGGTGTGCAGACTTCAGGGTGAACAGACCTCACCCTGGGTTCAGACAACCCAGAGATGCAATCTAGCTTGGACATTTCCAGTCCATGTTGACTGTGTGAGTGAGACCATCAGCCTAAAGCCATTCCCATCTAAGCTGTAAATGTGTCACTTGGGTATGTCTTACTTACGATGATTGTACTTGGCCGAGGCCATAATATATCATTGGCCTGTTTCCTGATGTTCATCTGTGTGGTAGAATGGTACCGGGAAGCCGTGCCCTGCCTTCCAGGCCTTGGCTTCTCACATTTCTGTGTAAGCATCAGATTCTGGGAACCAGAATACCAGGTCAATAGCATTGATGCATAGATCTGAATTTCTAGAATAGCTACTAAAATAGCTGACAGAAGAGAAGATTCCCAAAGTGAGGTGGAGAAAAATAAAGACGGGGTGTGTCAGCATCAATCAAAAATGGGTATTGTTTTGAAATATTCTTCACTTTAGACTGGATGTCAGCACTATTTGATTTTTCACAGCACTTCATAAAAATGTGCATTCAATGCAAATCCAACAATACTCCTGTTTAGGAAAAATATGTTTACTCTTCCTACAGATATCATGGCCGCTAAATTAAAGACATGTGTTTTTGTGGGACGCCTGGGTGGCTCAGTTGGTTAAGCGGCTGCCTTCGGCTCAGGTCATGATCCCGGCGTCCTGGGATCGAGTCCCACATCGGGTTCCTTGCTCGGCGGGGAGCCTGCGTCTCCCTCTGCTTCTGCCTGCCACTCTGTCTGCCTGTGCTCGCGTGCGCGCTCTCTCTCTCTCTCTCTCTGACAAATAAATAAATAAAATCTTAAAAAAAAAGACATGTGTTTTTGTATAAAGTGCCTCCATATTCAGAAGTGGATACTCAGAATTGGACTTGGAACCGGCCCCACATATATTGCTAATCATACATTGATGATGCAGGTACTTATATAAGAATTCTGGTAGGGATATTTGGAAAAATGAACTGTATTGGATTTGGTTAGAAGAATCCATGAAGATTCTTGTCCAATTGCCTGCTGTTCCTAGCTGTGTTACATTGAGCTGGTTGCTTAATTTTTCTGAATCCATTTTATCAGCCTTAAAGGAAAGGAGTAACAGTTGCTTTAGTCCAACAGAGAGTGGTCGA
>PISX010012250.1:0-61486 GCA_004024625.1 Mellivora capensis | reverse complement strand
AGTTTCATTCTTCTACATATAGCTGTCCAATTTTCCCAGCACCATTTATTGAATTCTAATAAGTTTTATATTTTAAGTCTATAAATACCTTTTTTAAGGATAGATTTTAAAGTAAGGGAAGAGGTTTTTTTTGTTTTTTTTTTTTTTTAATTTATTTATTTGTCAGAGAGAGAGGGAGAGAGAACGAGCGAACACAGGCAGACAGAGTGGCAGGCAGAGGCAGAGGGAGAAGCAGGCTCCCTGCCGAGCAAGGAGCCCGATGTGGGACTCGATCCCAGGACGCTGGGATCATGACCTGAGCCGAAGGCAGCCGCTTAACCAACTGAGCCACCCAGGTGTCCCTAGAGGGAAGAGGTTCTTAAGGTTACTTATACTGTACTTACAATTATGTTCTTTCTAATGGTATTAGGTGTTTATTGCTCTGTGACAAATTGGCCCCAAACTGAGATGCTTAAAATAACAAATATCTATCATCTTACAGTTTCTGTGGGTCAGGAATTCAGTTGCAGCTTGACTAGTTTCCTCTGACTCAGGGTCTCTCACAGGTTACAATCAAGGTGTCATTTGGGGCTACGGTCTCGTCTCAAGGCTTGACTGGAGGAGGATCTGCTTCCAAGCTCAGGCGTGTAGTTTGAGTTCCAACAACCGAAGATTTAGTCCCTCTGGGACTGCTGGACTGACGGTTTCAATTCCTCACTGGATGTTGGCCACAGGCCTTCCTTAATTCTTTGCCTGATGGGTCTCTCCATAGGAAAGCTTACAGCATAGCATCTCACTTACATCAGAGAAAGAGATGAGAGACTGAGAAAGAGAGGAAGAGAGAGAGAGAGAGGGAGAAGACAGAATCTAGAGTCTTTTTGTAACCTAATTTCAATAGTGACTTACTATCACTTTTGATTTATATTCATATCAACTGGATCCAGCCCATTCTCAAAGGGTGGGAATTATAGAACCATAAAAAGCAGGAGGCAGAGATGATGTGGAACAACTTTAGAGGAAACCAACCATATTAATCATTGTAATAAGTGGTAAATAGTTACTATTAGAGAAATTTTAGGAGTTTTGTAGAAGTTTCAACTGTAGAAGTTTCAACCTACCTATGTAGTACAGTTTTATGTGGAAGTCAGAACCCCGGAGTTCTAAAACTAGTTTTATTACCTGTGACCTTGGGTGATTCATACTGTAGATCTTTCCCAAACCATAATGCCAGATGAGGTGTTCTCAAAAACACAGCTGAGTATAGGACAGAGGTGGAGTAGCCAAGAGCTGCACGGTATGTGGCAGAGGGAATCCAAAAGGCAGTCTCCAAATAAAATGGTGAGAATGTTACGCTATAAGCCAGGCAGAAAACATACCAAGAAAATAAAAAAATACAGGCCAATATTTCTGATGAATGTAGGAACAAAAATTTTCAGTGGAATACTAGCAAACAGAATACAATAGCACATTAAAAGCATCATAGACCATGACTAAGTAGTATTTATCCCTGGGATGCAAAAATCATTCAACAATCAATCAATGGGATACATTATATTAACAGAACAAAGGATTAAATCACTGATCATCTCAATAGATAAAAAGCATTTAACAAAATTCAACACATGTTCATGATAAAAACACTAAAAAAAACCCACAAGAATAAAAGAAAAATACCTCAATATAATCAAAGCCTTATATGAAGAGCTCATAGCTAACATTATACCCATTGGTAAAAAAATGAAATGTTTTCTCTAGGATCAAGAGCAAAGCAAGGATGCCTAGCCTTTTCTCATCTGTCCAACACAGTACTAGAAGTCCTAACTAGAACAATTAGGCAAGAAAAATAAATGGAAGGCATCAAAATCATATAGGAGAAGTAAAATCATTTCTTTTTTAGATGACATAGACTAAAGATTCCATGTAAAAAAGTTAGAACTAGTAAACAAATTTCACAAATTTGCAGGATAATAATGAACATATAGAGCTTAGTCATGTTTCTATACACTAACAACAAATAATCTGAAAATTAAATTAAGAAAAAGTCCCATTTATAATAACATCAAAAAGAATAAAATACTTAGGAATAGACTTAACCAATGACACAAAAGACTTGTACACTGAAAACAATGAAACGCTGCTGAAGTTAAGGAAGACACAAATAAATGGAAAGACATCTGTGTTCATGTTTTGAAAGACTTACTATTGCTAAAAATTCCACTTTCGCAAAGCAATCAACTATTCAATACCATTTCATCAAAATCCCAATGACATTTTCTTTCAGAAATAGAAAAAAAAATCCTCAAATTCATATTGAACTAGAAAGGATTCTAAATAGTCAAAACAATCTTGAGAAAGAATAACAAAGCCAGAGGCCTCACACTTCCTGACTTCAAAACATACTGCAAAGCTTTAGTAGTCAAGAGTATAGTACTGGCATAAAGACAGACATGTAGAACAATGGAATAGAATATAGGAAACAATAATAAATCCACATATTTATAGTCAAATGATCTTCAACAAAAGTGCCAAGACTACACAATGGGGAAAGATAGTCTTTTCAACAAATGATGCTGATAAAACTGGTTATCCACATGCAAAAGAATATAATTGGACCTTTATCTCGCATCATATACAAAAGTAAATTCAAAATGAATTAAAAACTCAAATGTAAGATCTGAAACTATAAAACTCCTAAAAGAACAAAGAAAAAATTTTTTATAACATTGGTTTCAATGATGATTTCTTGGCTATGACACCAAAAGCACAGGCAATAACAGCAAAAATAGACAAGGTGGGACTACATCAAACTAAAACTTCTGTGCAGTAAAGGAGATAATCAATAGAATTAAAAGGCAACTTAAAGAATGGGAGATAATACAAAGCATATGTCTCAGAGAGGGTTAATTTTCAAATTTTTATGGAACTTCTACAACTTAATAGCAAAGGAAAAAATTTTAAAAAAATAAGCAAAAGACTTGAATAGCTTTTTCTCTAAAGAAGACGTATGGATGATCAACAGGTACATGAAAAGATGCTCAATATCACTAATCATCAGGAAAATGCAAATAATATTAATATGAAACATCACCTCACACTGTTACAATGGCCAGTGTAAAATAAAAACAAAAACAAAGCCCAGAAATTAACAATTGTCAGTGTAGATATGGCAAAATTGGATCTCTGCACATTGTTGGTAGGAATAGAAAACGATGCAGTGTCTATCCAAAATATTCTGGAGGTTCTTCAAAAAATTAAAAATGGAACCAACATGTAATCCATAAATCCCACTTCTGTGTATTTATCCAAAAGAATTGAAAACAGGCTCTCAAGGAGATATTTGCACTTCCATGCTCCTTGCAACATTATTCATAATAACCAGTGTATGGAAACAATCTAAATGTCCATCCATGGGTGAAAAGATAAAGAAAATTGGATTTATACATAATAATGAAATAGTATTCAGCCTTAAAAAGAAGGAAATACTGTCGTAAGCAACAACATGGATAAATCTTGTGACATTATGCTAAATGAAATATGTCAGTCAGTCACAGGAGGACAAATACTGCACAATTCCGTTTATTTGAAGTATCTAAAATAGTCAAATTCATAGAAGCCAAAAGAAGAATGGTGCTTGTCAGAGGCTGGAGGGAGGAATAAATGGAAGGCTGCTGTTCAAGGGGTATACAGTTTCGTCATACAAGATGAAAAAGCTCTAGAGATCTGCTATACAACAATGCACATGTAGTTAACATACTATAAAATACAATTTTGTTAAGAGAGTAGATTTCATGCTAAGTATCCTTAACCACAAAAATTCATTAAAAAAAATAAGAAAAAAGTAGATAGTAAGCAATTGATAAGTTAATAAAAGAGTTCCTTGATAGGACTAACAAAGTGATGAAGGTAAATTATTTCCCAAACAAACAAACAAAATCATAAAAGTAATAATAAGAAATCAGGCACTCTGGAGAAAACAATAAAAACTTATAGGAAATTCATGGTCCAAATGTTAAGCAAATTAGATTAAAATAGCGCAAATTTTGGAAAAACGAAGTATAGAGAAATCTATATATTAGATTTCACCTATACATTCTAATATATATGTGAAACCTATACATAGTATATTCTATATATAATTACATATTATATATAAAATATTATATATATATTAAATATATATAAACCTATATATTATATCATCTATATATTAGATCATTCTCCTTTGATTTGCTTGAGAATCCTGTTATTGGACCTCCAGTAAAGGAACTAAATATTGGTTTACCGATTGACTATGCACTAAAATCTATTTATAGCCATAATAATAGGATTATTTGTTGATTTTTCAACTTACTTATTTAAGTTATGGACCAAACAGAGAAGACAATATCATGGAATAGATATTAAAAATTTCAACTTTGGGGGCACCTGGGCAGCTCAGTGGGTTAAGCCTCTGCCTTCAGCTCAGGTCATGATCTCAGGGTCCTGGGATCAAGCCCTGCATTGGGCTCTCTGCTCAGCAGGGGGTCTGCTTCTGTCTGTCTGTCTGTCTCTCTCTCTCTCTCGGCCTGCTGCTCTGCCTACCTGATCTTTCTCTTTCTCTGTGTCAAATAAATAAATAAAATCTTTTTTAAAAAATCCTTGATTTAAAAAAAATAAAATAAAATAAAAATAAATAAAAATAAAAATTTCAACTTTGATAATGTAGAAGTTAATTTTCAACTGACAACATGTTGGAAAGTTGAAGGGGAAAGATGAGGTGGAGAGAAACTTAGGAGCTTAATATCTCTAATATGGGATATAGTGAAAAGATGCTGTCTAAAGTTGTGGAAATATGGAAGGTTGGAGTTGGTGGTGTCAAATGCAAAAGGGTATGAGTGTCAGCCTTGTAATGTTAGAGTAAATCAGATTAGAGTATGGTATAATCTATGACGTGATTTTCATCTATAAACTGGACTTGTAGGCAAAACAAATCTTGTTTATGCTCTGGTAGTTTGTGGCTTCTAGTTTAAGTGTATATTCAAGCTTTCTGGTCAGTGTTGAACCTCTTCCCTTACCCAGAGAAGGGCAGGGGTGTCTGGAACTTTCTATTCTATTTCTGCATAAACTCTATCTTCTGTTTCTTTTAACATTTCCACCTTTGAGTTCCAAAATATAGAGCTCTTGGCAATTAAAAGCAATAGTTGCCTAGGTTATGATAAAATTTGAAGCCAAGAATTTGTCTTTTTTGTTGTTCTCTCCATGTTCTTTTATGTTATTCCTCTTGAAATGAATATCCCAGAAGGAATGAATAACACTGAGTCAAAAAGAGATGGAGAAAGGCAGCAAAAGATTTTGAGACAAAAGCACAATAGATAATATTTACAAGGTTATGCAACCAAGTGTATTATATAAAAAAATAAATAATAGAGAAAATCAAACAGTAAAAACAAAAAACTGAAAAAAAAAGTCGAAAAGGGGGTAGGTTTTATAAGTAAATCCTTGTTTCTATTGTGTGGTCATCAGTTGACAATGTATTCCATTTTTAATTGATTGGAATGCCTGTGTGGCTTAGTTGGAAGCATCTGCCTTCAGCTCAAGTCATGATCCCAGGATCCTGGGATCAAGTTCCACATGGGGCTCCTTGCTCAGCAAGGTGCCTGCTTCTCCCTCTGCCTACCGCTCCCTCTTCTTGTGCTCTCTCTCTGACAAATAAATAAATAAGTGAATAAATAATCTTTTAAAAATTTTTAATTGATTATTAATATTTGAAGTAAAGGAGGTAATCATTAGAATTTTAAAAAATGAAATAATGTATTTAGAAGTTGCTCCATGAAAGTGAGATGAGAAGGGGAGGTGTGAATTAAGTAAATGTTACTTTTCTTTTTTTTTTTTTTTAAGATTTTATTTATTTGTTTGACACACAGAGAGTGACCACAAGTAGGCAGAGAGTCAGGCAGAGAGAGAGGAGGAAGCAGGCTTCCCGCGGAGCAGAGAGTCCAATGTGGGGCTCGATCCCAGAACCCTGAAATCACGACCTGAGCCGAAGGCAGAGGCTTTAACCCACTGAGCCACCCAGGCGCCCCTAAACGTTACTTTTTAATACAAACATTTATTATATTTATATTTTTGGGCTATGTATATGCATCACTTGATAGGATTTTAATATTTTGGAGAATAGATAAAAGCTACTGGCAGTTTGAATAAATAGGTCTAGGGAAACACAAACACATCTTGGAGAGAATATTGCCCCTTTTTTGAAAACAAAGAAACAAACAAACAGATAAGGGGTATTTTGGGTTTGCAAAAAGTAGCAAAGCCAAGACAAGAATATAGAGACATGAAAACTGAGAAGAGTTAAGTTGCTGTGCATAATCAGGGAAGCTGTGCTCATTAGGAACAAACTTTTTCTCTATGAGTGTAGATGGTGCGCAGAGAGAAGATTCAATGAGAAGAAAACAAACAATCTGAAGGATTTGGTCTAAATGCAATGGTAGCATGATATGATCAAGGGTAGTGGTGGTGGTAATGGTGGTTGTGGGGAAGCCAGTAAGGTATTCTTTATGATGAATTGAAACTTAAGAACACTGAAGATTAATAATATTTTGCCTTTTTCATTATATCATTCCCTGTGTCTGTGGAAAGTCTTACATAGGATAGTCCTCTGTTGGCGATGCCTAAAGGAGAACAAAGATGGAGTATGTGTTTAATCATACTTAAGGATAGTGAATGGAATAGTGGCTGCCAATGTACTGCGCTTCTCTCTGCAGTTTATATGATTACAGGAAGTGACTAGAAGCAAATTGAACGTGTTCATGGTGGAGTGGAGAGATACGGAAGCCAAACAACTGAGAATAATCAATGAATGAAAAGAAAAAAAAACAATGTTTTCTTCAACACACTAAATGAAAGAAATTATTGAAGTTAATGGATTTGTGGCTATAAACTCAGGTTATACTTGCTTGCAGAATTAAAGTAAGAAACTAAATTATTTTCAAGACTATCATTTCATCACTAATTGCTATGGTTAGTTCTACAAAGCAGGCATTGAAGTAGACTTCCTTATATGGTCCTATATTCATAAAATGTGTAGTTCTTTAACTTAGGCTTTTTTTCTTCTTTCTTTCTTTCTTTCTTTGAGTCTTTCATCAATCTGTGGTTTCTCTAAAGTTTTCCACAAATACTTTCTATGCAGCCCTCCCTGTGGACTTGTCAGAATCTCGAGATCTGTTTTTTTTTTTCCTGGACTTGGCCAGCTCTCCTTGGAGGGGAGTTTCCTCCTGGCTTTGGTCTGCTTCTGTTCCCAAGTACTTTTGGCTTGGAAAAAGCTCCTTATGAATATAATTGTCTCTCTCAGATTCTCTGTCCAAACATGAAATTCAATAGTCTTTTTATGACAGGGGTATATTTTTCTTAATGTCAGAAAATTTTCTCCTTTTATTCCATTACTTAATATTTTTTATTGATTTAATTGCTTCACTCTATCTTCAGGATACCGCTCCCATCTGACTAGGATGCAGTCTTCTGTCTTACAAGCCGTATATAGTCTATGTAAAATTAAGCCTATTACCAAGACAGCATTTGCTTTGAGGCACAATCTGTTGTCAACAGAATATACAGAACTCTGGTTTGATGATAAGGATAATTTTGGATAGAAACAACTCAAGAGATGTTGAATCAAGAGACCTTAATTTAAGTCCTGCCTCCCTCTCTGACATAACATGATAATGAACAAAATCTTGGATACATTGCCTATAATCTAATGGACCTGAGATCTAATTTTATGTTTTAGTATGTTTTTATCTTATTGGAGAAAGGATTTTCCTTTTTATATATTTCATATAATATAGTATATCTAATATCTATTTGAGGAATTTAATTATGTATCTTATGCATATTTGAGGATTTGTTCAAATATATATTTGAAATATATTTATAGAGTTTGTTTAATAATTATTTTATATTATGATTATTAACATCTCTGCAACTGATTCTTAATTTCTTAATTTTGAACTATAGAATGATAATTCTTATAATTCTTTATGCATGATCAGGGAAGTGATATAAGACTGGAGCTATGCACATCTCATATAACTTTAAATTTGATGCAACCTTGCAGTATATGTGATTCCTTATTTAAGTCTATACCATATTTATATTACCAACTTTTCTCTCCTTGATATTTGGCCAAGGACAGTTTTGTGGTAGTATTTGGCTATTTTCCATAAATTTGGATTTAAAGTCTAGGGAAAGATTCCAGCAAATTTATGGAATATTAAGCATGCATGTTTATCCCTGATTCCTCCACAAGCCCCCCACAATGAGGTTTCAACCTGCAAGGATCAAGGGAAGAGGCAATGAAAGCACATGAAAGGTGATAACAAAATTCTAAATGATATAAAGCATTTGGATGAGTGATAACTGACTTAGCAAATCACAAAACGCTGAAAACTAAGTGCCTTGCCAAGAAGCAAGCTAATTTTCAGAGCATAACTCTGGAAAAACTGAGGAAATTGGAGGCAAGAGATCCTTTGAAGATAGATGGTATGAGGTAGATCAGAAATTTTAAAAATAGGCTAAAATATATGTAATTATACTTCTCATATCACCTCTCCTACTTCAGACAGCCTAACAGTGGCTCCTCACTCAAATGAGCAAAAGACCACTGTTGTACTTTATGGAAAGGCTGACATAGAATAACTCTGGTCCTGAAGGTATTAGGCATAGCTGAGAACAGCAGAGTTATAGGACAATGGATGGAGTAAGTAGAAATCTACATAGTAATTAGTGATGCTAACTTGCCTCAATCTACTTAGCTTCACTTTTCTGATAGCCAACTTAAATCACTGAAGGAGTCTGGATAGTTTTTCTCTGAGGATAAGACCAGTTCATAAAGAAGACCTATAGATACTACATTGGGAGGTCCCAAATTGATTTGGCTGGATGTTGGCCCCATCACCTACAGTGAATCTTTTACTTTGACAAGCCCCTCCATTCACGTGATGGTTCTAATTGGTTTTTTCGAGGTTCATTCCTAAATATGAACTGATATTCAAACATCATCAGACACAGACAATAATGAAGGTCTTTAATAACATAAATTGCTGCGTTCACTTTGCTCTTAATGAGTTTCTACTGTGTGCTAGGCCATATTTATGGGTTTACAGATACAGAAAAGAATAAAACAGACAAAAATCCCAGTCTTTACAGAACTTAAATTCTAGTAGAGAAGATAGGCTCACACACAAAAAAAGCTTAATCATTAAATAGTATATATAATATTTTTATGAGCACATTTTACAAAAGAGCAGAGATAATGCAGGAAACAGAACATACATGTTTAAAATCCTTAGAGAAACAAGATGCTGCATTTGTTTCATAAGAATAGGATTCTGGGGTGCCTGAGTGGCTCAGTGGGTTAAGCCACTACCTACAGCTTATGTCATAATCCTCAGGGTCCTGGGATCGAGTCCCGCATCGGGCTCTCTGCTCAGCAGGGAGCCTGCTCCCCTCTCTCTCTGCCTGCCTCTCTGTCTACTTGTGATCTCTGTCAAATAAATAAATAAAATCCTTTAAAAAAAAAAGAATAGGATTATGTACTTTGGAAATGGGGGGGATCCACCAGAAAAAAAATACAGAAAGGTAACAACTAATAGCAGAAATATTTTAGAATCAATAGAAAATTTGGAAATTTGGAAGATAAATTTCAGTGAATCTCTGAGAAATTAGAAGACAGAAATATGGAGAGAATAAAGAAAGAAGAAGAATATTAGAGAATCTGTCCAAGAAGGTAAGCATCAAAAGAATAAGAGTTCCAGAAAGAAGGAATAGAGAAATTTTTTTAAAAAGAGGAAATTATCAAGGAAATAATGCAAGAAAAAATTCCAGTACTAGAGGATATAATTTTATAGATTAAAATAGTCTTTAATCTTTACCATTTTTTATATAAAAATCCTTCCTTCAAGAACAATTTTCCTTTCTTTCAATGTATAATCTTTAGATGTTCTGATTTCTTTTCTATAACTATTTTTATTTTATTCTTATCCTTGAACAATACTGATTAGAAAATTACAGTTTTTCACTATCAGCACTGTGAAGACATTATTCCATAGTGTTCCAGACTCTTATTGATTTTAATAATTTACTGTTCCTAATTCTCATTTTCCAATAGTTGCTTTTCTGTAATTTAAGTTTTAATTAATTTCTACAGTGGCAGGAAAATACACAGAGTATCAAGCTTTGAAAGTGTGAGGTTCATCTAATTTAATTCTCTCTTTAATTGCTCTAATTATCTATTTGACAAATGTTTCACATTCAGTTGGAAAAAATGTACATCTGCAGTTATTGGATGCAGTATTTAAATATGTCAGTTAGGTCAAGTTGGTTAATAGTATTGTTCAAAACTTTTGTATCCTTATTCCTTTTATTTCATCTGCCTATTCTGACGGTTATTGAGAATTATTGAGAGATGCATGTTAAAATCTCTAAGATTTTGTATTGTCTATCCTTTTATTTCTATTGAATTTTAATTTATATAGTTTAAAGCTGTTTTCAAGTGCACACAAATTAAGAGTTATAATATATTCTTGCTGATTCAAATGTATGAAATATCCCTCTTTATTTCTCTTAGTAAGTCTTGCTTTAAAGTCTACTCTGACTGATATTAACATACTCACAGGAGCTTTCTTCTAAATAATGTCTTTATGGCATATCTTTTCCATAAGTTAACTTTCAACCTGTCTAAATTTATATTTAAAAATTTCCTGTAAAAGTCATATAGATGCGTCTTTTAAAAACTCTAGTGTGACAGATCATTTTATTGGAGTATTTAGTCAATATACATTCAACGCTATTACTGATATAGTTGGGACTTGGTCTAACCATCTTGCTATTTTTTTTTTACCCCTCTCTCTTTTATTCCCCTTTGCTTATTTGTTTTGTTTCTTAAATTCCATATATGAGTGAAATCATATGATATTTGTCTTTCTCTGACTGACTTATTTCACTTAGCATTATATGCTTTAGCTCCATCCACATCATTGCAAACAGCAAGATTTCATTCTTTTTTATAGCTAAGTAATATTCCATTGCATGTATATAACACACCTTCTTAATCCATTCATCAGTCAAGGGACACTTGGTCTCTTTCCATAATTTGGCTATTGTAGATGCTGCTGCTATAAATGTCAGGGTGCATGTGTCCCCTTGAATTAGGTATTTTTGTATTGTTTGGGTAAATACCCAGTAGTGCAATTGTTGGATCATAGGATAGTTCTATTTTTAACTTTTTGAGGACCCTCCATACTGTTTTCCAGAGTGGCTGCACCAGTTTCCATTCCCACCTATAGTGCAAGAGTGTTTCCCTTCTCCACATTCTCACCAACACCTGTTGTTTCCTGTGTTGTTGATTTTCTGACAGGTATGAGGTGCTATCTTGTAGTTTTGACTTGTATTTCCTTGATGATCAGTGATATTGAGCATCTTCCTTTAAAAGATTTTTATTTATTTATTTATTTAATTTATTTTGGGAGGATGGGCAGAAGGACACAGAGAAGGAGAGAATCTCAAGTAGACTTCATGCTAAGTGCAGAACTGGACACAGGGCTCTATCTCATGACCTTGAGATAGTGATCTGAGATAAAACCAAGTTAGACCCTTAACCAGTTGAGCCACACAGGTGCCCCTTGAGCACATTTTCATGTTTTATATACTTTATCCATCTTTGATACATATTTATTTCAGCCATAAATTGTCTGATACCAGCCAAACCATTGTGTTTACTAATGGAATCATTGTTTTTATATCTTTTTCTTCTTAACAGCTTTACTGAGGTATGATTGACATACAACAAACATATATATTTAAACTGTACAATTTGATGTGTTCTAACATGTAACTATTCTGAGAAACAATCATCAAAATCAATACAATGAGCATAACTGTTACCCCCCCAAAGTTTCCTTTTGTCTCTTTGTAATTTCTCCTTCCTAAGACAATCACTGATCTCTTCTCTGTTATTACAAATGAGTTTGAATTTTCCACAACTTTATATAAATGGAACTGTACTATAAGTACTAGTACTAATATGTCATCTTTCACATATGATCATTTTGAATTTCATTTATGTCGTGTCAATGTATTTTTTCATTTTTTATTATTTATATCATATATAAGTACCATAATTTATTAAGTCCTTTAAAAATTGTTTGAATTCAAATTGCATTCATAGCACACACACACACCACTTAGGATTATACCTGGCAATGCTTTCTGAAGTTTCAGAGAATATTACCTTTTAAAAATCTTATAACTCAGCATTTTGAGATAAAATTATTGGTACAACATGTCTACTGCATTTTAATTCAATTGATTATTTCCATGTTGATATTTTTGATGTACTATGTCATGCCTTGAGAAATAATCACATGGAAGACAATATTAGCTACTATTGCCTGAGACTTGATCTAAAAAATTAATGTGGGTATAATACCATTCTTTAAAATATTGAGCCATTTAATTTTAACAGACGAATTTTTCTCTTTTTCTACAGGGAATCTCTTATGAAAACACTGGAACAGGAAAATACTTTGAAAACAAAGTGAGTGAAACTTTAAAAATGTTTCTCACCATAGACTGTTTTTAAAAGTTTGAAAACAGGATGGCTATATTTAAAATTCAACAAGTGTTTACAGATGGATTATGTATTTAAATACAAGGGTGATGTGAGGTATAATAAGCTTATAAAAGCTGTGATATGTTTGGTAAACTTTAGTATCAGTTTCATTATCTACTATTTAGGAAACTGTGGAGTTAATCAAATTATGTAGTTCATTGTGAATGAAACCACCCATTTAAAAAATCTCTATAGCATCATAATAGGAAGAAGCATTCATTTATTTTTTTCTCTTTTATTAAAAGTTTGATTATGTTCTGTGATGTAACCATCATCAGATCCCATGACAATGGCATATTTTAAAGGTAAATCTCTGTTCTACATGTCTGTTACATTCAATAAAAATATAGTATTATTATAAAAATTAAAAAACATGAGTGCATGTAAAAGTTAGTATTTATTTGTTGCAAGCAAGAAAATTTGAGTATAACTATTTTAAGCAAAATAGAATTTATTGGAAACAGATGGAATGTCTTAGCATTTGGAAGAAAGCAAGTGTGAACCAGGGATGCTCTTAGGGTACATTTCGTGGAACTAAATGCACAGAAATATGAGATACTTAGGGCTAGATATAAGATATTTCATTTGAACAAGTGCCTAACAGAGCCTTATTTTAAGGCTTTTCCTCTTCTATAAGAGTGAGAATTAGCATTGTTGAATCAGGAAGGGTCTTACTGAAAATGGATAATTTGAGGAAGGTTTAATAAAGTAACTATTTCCAAAGATGTGGACTCTTTAAAAAAGGTTCTTATCATCTAATAGATGTTATTAAAGGTGACAGTCCCCAGAACCTGAATGAAAGAGTCTTATAGAGAGAGCTGCCTCAAGATGAACTGTAACTTCAACAAGAGATCAAACCAACCCATGAGACTCCACAGAGAAGGAGTCAGGAGAATGAGCCTGACCTCACTTCTTCCTCACTCCAGATCCCAACATGAACGCTGCTTTAGCTGTATCCTACTGGTAGCCAAAGTCAAGGGAAACCATTAATAAAGATAATACAGGTAAACATACTGAGGGGAGAGCAGAATGGGGAAAGATGGAGAATATCCTGAGTTGGGGAAGATAACTAGCACAATTTCAAAGCATGGAGAACTATTCTTGCTTATCTCTTATACATCATTCTCTGGTAGTCTAGGTAAAGCTGTCTTTTTAAAATATGTGTTAGAGGAAAGAAATATGGTCTGCCTGTATACAAAGATGACATTAAAAATTAAGAAAAATAGTATTTCTTAGATATGAGGAAAACTCACCAGTAGAATCTTCCCAAAAATCACATAAAAGAGCAAGATAAAACACGCAATCTGAGCTAAAAACAAAACAAAACTATGAAGTAATCATTGCTATTCAGGAACATGAAATGCAGAACTACAGAAATTCAGAGAAAAGGTGACCAATTAATAAAGAATATTAAAAACAACAGATAGATGTAGCAAAAAAAATAGAAGTTATAGGCAAAATTATTTAGGAAATAAACACTATATTTCAAGAAACCCAAAGGAGAATAGACATAATGGAAACTTCAGCTGGTGTCATTGAGAATAATATAATAAAAGTGAAGAAAATGAAGCAAAAGTAAAAAGAAGAAAAAGATCTAAAGAGAAAATAATACATACAAAATATACAAGGAAGAGCAAAAGAGATAAAACACACCTACAACTGGAGTCATCAGGCAGTAGAACCACAACCCTGAGCCTTGAGATAGGTAGATGATTGAGAGATCTATGATAGATAGAGAGACATAAGTAGATAGAAAGATAGAGAGACAAGCATGTCTTTCTTCAAGGTTCTGGAAACTTTTCTTTTTCCTTGTCCCTTCAGGCCTTGGGGTCCATGGTGGCCTACTACCCCCTGGATACTTCCGCATCCCTTGTAGTTTCCTTAAATATTTTAAACGTCTTTTAAAAACAGAATTTTTGTGAAACTTGCAATCTTCCTGACTGAAACATCTCCAAAGTTTGTATCTCTAGCTATCGCCTCTCCCAGGAACCCCAACTTTGCACATTAAACATTCACTTGATATTTCTTTTTTTTTTTTTTTTTTAAGATTTTATTTATTTGACAGACAAAGATCACAAGTAGGCAGAGAGGCAGGCAGAGAGAGGAGGAAGCAGGCTCCCTGCGGAGCAGAGAGCCCAATGTGGGGCTCGATCCCAGGACTCTGGGATCATGACCTGAGCTGAAAGCAGAGGCTTTAACCCACTGAGCCACCCAGGCGCCCCAAGGGGGGAGGGGCAAAGAGAAAGAATTTCAAGCAGAGTCCCTGCTGAGCACAGAGCCCCACACAGGGCTCTCCATACAGGGCCAAATCTCACTACCCTGAGGTAATGACCTGAGCCAAAATCAAGAATTGGACACATAACCAACTGAGCCACCCAGGTGCCCCCAAAATTCCCATCTTTTAAGAGGTAGAAAATTACAAGCTGATTCTAAGCTTTATGTAGAAGACTAAGGGCTAATTATAGCTAGATACTCTTAGAAAGGAAGAATAGAGGAGTAGGTAAAACTTAATATTGATCAAAACTTACTCTAAGTCTATAGAAACTATGAAAGTTTAGAGTTAACACAAGAGCAAAATACGCCAAATAGAAAAAAATGTTGAAAACATAGACAAACGCAAGGAGGGACAATTGATAATTGATGAGGGTAGCATTGAAGAGAAGAAGGTAAAAGAAGGGCTTCACATTAAATGATCCAGAAAAAAAAAAAAAAGAGAAAAAAAATTCTTCTAATGTTACACAGAAATTAATTTCAGATGGATTAAAAAATCTAGTCTTGAGATTGAGAAATGATTTCTTAGCTAAGACTTTAGTACACAGTAGCCGTAAAAGAAAATATCGATAAATTGTCTACATTAAAATGAAAATCTGCTGTTCCTCAAAGTTTATCAGTATCATGTACCTAGAAAGGCTAGCATTTAAAATATATGAAGAATTTCTAAGACTCAGTCAGGAAAGAAAAGTAAGATATGAATAAAAACTTCACATAAAAAAATACCAGAAGCCATAAAATGTATGAAAACATTCTTAATTTCAAGTTGGTAAAATTTAATTAAAATAATAACGAGCTACAATTTTACATTTAGGAGATGGGGAAATAAATTTTCTCAGAATATCAGCATTATTGAGGGAAGAGAAAAATGACAATTTTGCCAGTGGAAACATTCGAATGTTTGAAAACCAATTTGTCAATAACTATTATCATATCCTGTGATCCAGCAATTTCTTTATTAGGTGTATACACCTGAGAATCACTAACATGTATGCCTCAGGGAACATGCAAAATAATGTTTGTAGCAGCCATGTTCATAATTTCTGCAAAGAAAAAACAAAGTCTCATTAAGATGAGACTTATAGGGGCGTCTAGATGGCTCAGTGGGTTAAAGCCTCTGCCTTCAGCTCAGGTTATGATCTCAAGGTCCTGGGATCAAGCCCCTCAATGGGCTCTCTGCTCAGTGGGGAGCCTGCTTCCTCCTCTCTCTCTCTGGCTGCCTCTCTGCCTACTTGTGATCTCTGTCTGTCAAATAAATAAATAAAATCTTTAAAAAAAAGACTAGATTTAATAAATAGTATTTACTCAAATGGAAGTGTAGGTAACACTGAACCACAGCAGTGTGTGGACTCATGCATGAATCTCTCAAAGCTAAGATCAGGTTAAAAGAACAAGACTCAAGAAAACTCAAATATAGTTTTAAAACAGTGAAAATTAAAGTATATTATTTGAGATTTCAAAACTAGATGATAAAGCTATAAGGAAGAGCAAAAAAATTAGTATAACTAAAGTCAGAATATGTTTATTTCTATTTGGAGAAAAAGAAAAACATTTAAGAAAGGGGACACAAAGTTTGGAAGGTAATGACACTGTTTTATTTCCTAAGATTGAAGAGTATATTTATTTTTCTTTTGTTATTTAAATGTACCTATGTATTTTCTACTCCCTTGTACAAATCATATGTTTCATGACAAAAAAAAAAGTTACACAACAAAAGAACAGGATATATTGTTGGAGATACCAGTGTATTTCCACAGAACAATTGGATTCTACTTGTTAAAAAGTAAAAAATATTTGTTTTATTTCATGTTTTATTTGAGACATATAACAAAAAATTATAAAAGAAAGTATTGAAAAGAAATGTAAAATTAGAAGGGATTAATTATTATAAGTCATAATAGTTAAAAGAGTACAGGTCTGCCCTAGAATATGAAAATTCAAAATGTTGAAACAGAGTAGACAGGTCAGAAGATCTTTTGGTTTGTAAATAGTTAATAGCTGATAACAGAGGCAAAGCACATTGGTGGGAAACTTGAATTATGTTGGAAGAACTGATTTAAAACATGATTTAAAAAATGTTCACATTGGGGGCGCCTGAGTGGCTTGGTCGGTTAACGCCTCTGCCTTCGGCTCAGGTCATGATCCCAGGGTCCTGGGATGGAGCCCCACATGGGGCTCTCTGCTCAGCAGGGAGCCTGCTTCCCCCTCTCTCTCTCTGTCTACCTTTCTGACTACTTGTGATCTCTCTCTCTCTGTGTGAAATAAATAAATAAAATCTTTTTTTAAAAAAAGCTGTAATGTTTCTAATGACATGGTATTGAAATTTATTTAGACATCCAGTAATGGGAAGGTAAATAGATTCTCTTAATGCAATATTATTCCAGAAGTAACGTTATGGTTAAAAGATGATGTAGAAAATATAAAAAGTACTTATGTTGTGATTTTAAGTGATTAAAGACCAGGTATGAAATTGTATATATATTGATAAAAAGTATAAGATGCATAAAATTATTGGAAGGAAATACACCAATATGCTAACAGCAATATAGTAAGATATCTCTAAGTCTGTGTACACGGTATGGATGGACCTGTGTAAGTAGCACTTTACACAGAAAATTTCTTGCAAATGTAAGAGACCTATCTCATTGAGGTATTTGCATTTTTTTCTGAATAATCTTGAACTGACAAATATAAGAACACTTAAAAAATAGGCAATGCCTGATGATAACCTACTTGAACATATCCCTTAAATCAGCATGTCAAGTGATCACAGCTTAATGATCATCAAAAAGACATTTCCTCATAGCCTGTGAGAAAGAGGACTACACAATAAACCACCCAGAAAGACGATAATGTGGTAGCTTACATAAATTCCTACAGAAATGAAGAAAACATTCTACAAGTAAGCACTACAAATGGATAGAAATCTTTATAGTTTTGGTATTCTCCTCAGTGAGAATAAACTCTGGTCTGTATCGCTGAAATGCTATCCCATCCATGATTTAAGTTTATGTCCTCAAAGAAGTGAGAATAGGCAGGAGAGAGCAACTACAGGAAAGGGTTTCTGAGCCTTCTGGTGATATATTATTAATTTGCCATGCTTGCCAGGCCAACTCCATGTCTGTAATTCAGCAGTCCCCTTCATTGTATCAGTGATGAGTCCATGGTATCCACACAACCCACAGAGGTAAAGTTCACTCCAGAATGTATCACTGATTATTTCTGCACCAGCTTAGGTGGGAAAACATTTCCAGGCTTTGGAAAGTATACAGGACTTTAATGTGCAGAAATATTTTTAAAATATGTTATTTCAAAACTGAAGGGTCCTTGCTGGCTGCATTAGATATTTGCTTTAACATTTTTTTCCAATAATTTTAATTCTGTACAGAGTAGATTCATCTTGTATTGCATCCAAAAATTTCTCATTAAAAAAACAAGAATACATGTAAAATTACCATTATGAGAAAAGTCTCTGAGCTTTTCCCTTTTTTGTGATCTTTATAGGCATTTTCAAAATGTATACAGAATCTTATTTATTGTTTTTCCATTTATTCAGTACTTCCATCTCTTTGTGGGGTCCAACTTCAGTTCATCTTGGCTTTAAAAATGAACATTCATCCACCAGAAAATAGTCTATGTAACACCTACCATATGCAAAGGGGATACAGTAATGAATTAAATAGACATAGACCCTGCCCTCATGGAACTTAACATTTTAGTGGAAGTGAGAGATCATTGAAATTATGCTAAAAATTATATAAACACAGGGTTAGTAGCAAATGCTATGAAGAAAAGAATGTCAGGGATGGAGAAAGA
Source organism: Mellivora capensis (assembly GCA_004024625.1). Taxonomy (NCBI): domain Eukaryota; kingdom Metazoa; phylum Chordata; class Mammalia; order Carnivora; family Mustelidae; genus Mellivora; species Mellivora capensis. The sequence goes on along the minus strand of PISX010012250.1, from coordinate 42,771 downwards.
CAGACTGTTGAGGGAAGAGCTCTCTGAATCGTTGACATTTGAGTAGAACTCTGAATGATGTAATGTGAGGGAAGAATATTCTAGGGAGAAGGAATAGCTCATCTAAGAGTACTGAGAGAAGTAGACAAGGCTGTCTATAGCAGAGCAAATGGGCGGGAGATTAGGAATTGACAAGTACAGAGAATGTGTGAGGGAGGTTATGTAGATGTTATGTTTTAAATATAACTCTTTAAAGTTTTCATACGAGCTCATTACTCATTAAATAGAAAAACACTTGCAAACAAAAAAACAAAAATCACACTCTTGTGGATTTTGGGAGGGGGCAACAAATGTACAAATAATGGTTATTTTGTTCTCACCATGCTTAAACAATCATTTCCAACATGGTTCACGATGTGTAGTATGTGCACACAGTTTGCACACACCAGACTAAGATTCTGCTGCACAGGAGGGAATAGGGAATGCCCCACAGTGTCACCTGATATTTTTGAAGTGAGGACATTTCCATAGCAGTTGGAGACACAAAGACTCTGGTGTTAGAAAAGTCAGACACGTATTTCTAAATAAGTCAGGATTTATTTAACTTTTATTTTCATCAGAGCTGCAGCCATTCATTCATCAGAGATTTGAACCCTGCCAAACAAGTCCCTCCAGGCTCACTTGGAAAAGCTTGCATGCTCCTTTCCACACCGGGTGGGCTCAGAATGAAGCCAATTGGGAGCTGCCAATATTTATACATTCAATTCAGTTCTTTTATCTGAAAGTGAGACTGGTCAGGGAAGGAGAGGCAGATTTTAACATCTTGTTTCTCTGATATGGGGGGTGGGGATTGCAGGTCTAGATTCTCTTTATTGACTTCCATTTAAACCATGTTAAATAGAGAATGAAAAGAAAATGGAAAATTTCATGCTGTGTACGTTCAGGGACTTTAAAAATATGTATAATTTTTAGAGCTCTGTCTTTTAAGTCTGTTATAAACAATAACAGACACTTGGAGTATCATTTGGGTGTGGTATCTTTCATCACTTTTTACTGATGATGGTGTTATTTAATTTGTCAAGATGTTAAAGGAGCATTATCTATTTGTGCTAAGTTACTTAAAACTCCTTGGGATACGCCATAATAAATGTATCCTAAAATGTACTATGCAAACTGTCCATATTTTTCTATCATGAAAAAGTAAGATGTAATTCATGTTCAGTCCAACTGATTTAGCAAACTTGAAATTGAAAACCACCTTTGCCTTTTTATTCCCTGGTATTAGTAGCCTTCAGAGCCAGAACAACCTGCTGTGAAGCCTGGGACTTACTTAAAAAATATGCCACAAGCCATGGCAGTGATGTAGAAAATTTACTTCTGGATAGAAATTTTATTAAAAATTAAAATGAGGACAAATTAGAATATTGCATAAATTACATTTTTACCCAAATACAATTTTGTCTGCAATAAAAATTGTTTCAAAGACTATACAATCTTCAATTTTGTACTCACTGGTTTCACTTTTTGCTTGTGTGCAATTAACTATTTAATAAACCTATTTATAACCCAAACAATTTATCTTACTTCATTTTGCATACAGATGTAAAATATCTATGAACACAGGAGAACCCCAAGAAACCTACAACTATGGCGACTTAGAAACTACTTCAAGGAAGTGTGAACTCTGAAAAGATGGGAATTATTATACTTCTTATTGTTTCCCTAATAAGCTTAAATCATCCTAAAACTTTATCCATTTTATCCTCATAGATTCCTTGAGAAGGTCTGGGAAAAGGCATTATTATCTCTATTTGAGTAAGAAGGAAATTCTATGTGACATTTACTGGTATTTTATTTTAAATTTACTACTATTATTAGTAGAGGTTGAAATGAACTTGATGTATTTCAGAATGAAAAGCATTACAATCCATGAAGAATATTCCTACACTAGAGATAAAAATAAAACAAGGAGTTAAAATGTAAAAACTCAATGGAAAATCTACTTGAAAGAGGTGAGCTTATTAATTTTTTCTTCCCATGTGCTTGGTCTATCTTATTCTGTCTTTTATTTAAATTCAACCTGCTTTCTTGTCTTTAAGAAAAGACCTTCAGGCTCCCTTCTTATAAAAGGTTTCAGAGAAGTTTTAAGGAGGGATTTGAGAGAGGAGATGATTTTGAATAATGGGCATGAAATAAGAGAGTGTTTTTAGAGTTAAGTAGAGTATGGAAAATTTCAGTCTTAAAAGTGGAAATACGAAGCTATATGCTGTATGTTTAAACCTTTCCAACAAGGATAATAATTTAAAATATTTAATATGATTTTCCTTTTTTTTTCCCCCTTTGTTGGTATATGACCTTCACTCTCTTGGCCTAAGACACCCATTTTTCTGGGTTTTTATGTAAAAAAAAAATAGGGATAGAGAAATGTATGCAGTTTTTGAAAGTCAAATAGAATTAGGCAGTAAGACAGGTTATTATCTTGAATGACAGTTTTCCAGATTTGTTTATTTCCCCACTCTAACAACCAAGCCTGCATGACCCGTGCTCATAGAATTCTCCCACGGTAGAGGAGATATTGCTGGCCACCATTAAAGCTTATTGTTGTATGGGACAGAAGTATAAAAAAATAAAAGTCCACCCTTTTTAATTTTGGAGATTAGTAGTAAGTAGAAAAAAAAAGAAATGGGAATGCAAAGGAGTATAGTTAAGTTGCACTGAGGTTTTCCTTCTCTGCACTATGTAAAAGTAAGATACGTGTTTAGGGTAGAAAGGAGCCCTACATCCCTACCCACTACCACCCCTGTACCCGCCCCCTCCCACATCTCCACTTCTTATTTGAGAGTCTGAGAGGGGGTCCCTTTGAGGACTAGCTCAGACCAATCCAAGGTCAATTTGTCTGGTCTATGTGTTTAACCAAAGGAAGACCCTGAAATGTTGCTTTCCTGAGCCACCCTTGTTTTCAGAATTAGTTATGAGTCTGGCTGTAGAACTTGCCATAGAGGCTCATAGGCATGAGAATAAGGCACTAAAATATGGGAAAGAAATGATGGCTTAATTTAAAGAAGTATTATTGGAAGTAAAGGTATAATGTCAAAAACATATTAAAGGGCTTGTATCAACAGGATTAGATGGTAAGAGAGAAAAGAGTCCTGTATCATTTTTAAGATCTTTGGAAGGAGTGGTGGAATGAGGAATACAAGAGGAAAAACATTTTGGAGTTGATAAATTCACTTTGGAGATTTTGAGTTTGAGATGTTTAAGTAACATCAAAATAGCATCTGGGTTTTATGGTTCAAGAAACATCTGATCTAGACAGATTTGTGATCCATCACAGCAGAGGTGACAACTGAAATCTATGGAGTGAGCAAGACAAGCAAGTGGAGTAAGGAGAGCAAAAGAAGAATATCATGAGTAATTCTGGGAAACACCAATATTCAAGGGGAAAAAAGAGGAGATGCCTTTGAAGGAGACAAAGAAAGAAAGGACCAAAGAGGGCAGAGAAAAGCGAGAAGGAAAAGGGATCACAAATGCCAACGAAGAGAGCCTGAAGAAAGAGACCATGGTCAATGGGTCAAATTCTGTTGTTAAGTAAGTGTTAAATGTTAAGTGAGATAAGAACGGAGAGTTGGATTTAGCAACTCAGAGATTATAGGTGACCTTGGTGGCAGCAGTTTCAGTGGAGTGTTGGGAGGCAGAAAACAGACTATGGTGAGTTAAGGAGTTAATTTAAAATGAGAAAAGTGTGACAGTGGAAGAAAATCATTCTCTTATAGGGCTTGACAAAGAAGAGAATAGCTGGAGGAGGGTACAAAATTTAGGAAGAGATTTCAACAAATGTATAAGGTGTAGGGGCAAAGTTACTAGGGGAAAATTAAAAATACCAGACATAAAAGATAATTCATAGAGTAAAGCTGCTAAGAAGACAGGAAGGAGCAGGTTCTAACATTGCTAGAGAGATTCCCTCTAGGAAAAGGGAGGTACACCTCCTCTACTCTGTTGGTTGAGGAAATAAGAATAAATGCATGTTATTTTTTGTCATGATATTGGAGAATTGGAGAACTATGACTTTATTGAAAGGGCTTTAGCTGGTGCTCAAATAAACGGGGGTTAATGAACTTACTTAATGAAGAAAGGGCAGTTTCTACTCATCTCAAAAATTGAGATGTTAAATGGCAAAGACTCTACACTAACATGGATCTTGGGCATTTAAATTGTTCCCTTCACAGTAGTTTCCCAGACTCCATTTTGCATTCTCAGCAGCAACAGATACATGATCTAATTTCTCCATATCATTGCCAGCATTTGGTGATGTAAGCCCTTTCTCTGGTCCCGGAAATTCCCTTACCTTCCTCCATTTCTGGGTGGTAGGCCCCTCACCATAGCCTCTGGACAGTCTCATGCTCCAAGGAACTTTACCCACATGCAATCCTGTCAAAGTGTGGCGCAACTAAAGTTGATGTGTGCTACTATACCTCATGATCATATATTTTTCCTTGTTCAACCCCCAGATACTTCCATCCTCCTACACATAGTTGCCCAGATATTTCCTTCCCCCTGTGCCTTCAAAAATGCAGATCATTGCAAGAGTATGGTCATTTCCTAGAACCCATGGCATGGTATTTCTAGTCAGAATATACCTAAATGCCTAAGACTGACTGTCTGTGGGATAATGAGATGTGTGAGCTCTGATGCTTCTTTTCAGAATCAACCTGTTATTATACTTATACATGTGAAACTAGTAAGGTATGTTTAAGCTCACTTTAAATGATAGAGCAAGTTAGTCTTCTAATAAAATTTGATTATCTTCAACATTAGAAATCATGATATTTTGTAATATCAAGTAATAATAGGTTGAGGTTTTGAAATACTAACTGTACTGGAGACAGACTCCACTTATCAAAGCTACTTGAAATAATGAAAATAGATTTTGCTAGAATAGTGTAGAATCTTGATGAAATGTTTATATTTTATCCTTTACTTGTGCTTTCCTTTGTACTTGATAGATAGCTTTTTCAATAAGGAATAATAGTGCCCTGTGTTTCTGCTCATGTCACAGAAAATGGATTGGTGGGAAGAAATCTGTGACCATTTTATCATATTCATAATTTTCACTATTGTTTTTAATTTTGAATTAGGGTAATAAAATATGTTGTTTGTTGCCAAATTAACCTTTGGATAGAGCAATCCCTGAATTGTTTTTTCAGGTGCCAACTATTTTCCTCACATAGCAACTCACTTTCTGGTTACATGCATAGCTGCTGTTTCATCAGTTGATCAAAACACCACTTTTACCATTTATATCCAGCTGACAAAAAATAAGCAAACATAGCATAGATTTTCAGAGAAAAACAGAATAAAGGTTTCTCAACCTTAGTTCCCCCAAACATACATACTATGCTTATAAAGAATAGATCATAATCTTCTGATTACAGTCTGCACATTAATGCTTTCATATAACTGTGAAGTGATAAGGAAATATGGGGAAAATTTCATGAGTGGCTCTCTTGGAATGGACACAAAGTGAAAGCTCATTGTAGAACACTCAACATGTGTCATTCTCCCTGCTTACTACAGTGCTATCTGAATGGGCTCATGAACCAAATGCCATGTTAACAGGATGTAAATTAAGTTTGTGATAAATAACATGAGCTTCCCGTAACGTAACTGGAGTGTGCTAACAATGACATTAGATTATTGGGGTTAATGGAGAGCATGAAATCAGCCATAATACCTCGCTTGCTAAAATGTAACACGGAGGCCACTGGGGGTGATGGAAGGTTTTGGAGAAGGGCGTAGGCCTTTGGAATCCCATGGCCTGAATGACCATTCTGCCATAGGAATGCAGCAGGGAGTTGCCTTCCCCCAAGCTCTCTTAGCCCAAACAGCTAGCCTGTGATCTAAGAGACATATGCATTGTCCCTTAGTCTATGTTTAGCAGAACTTGTAGAACACACAGATTAGCATATCGTATCTTTCCTGTAAACAGATCCTCCTAGTTCCAGAAGACCACTTGCCACACATCACATGCTTGAGAAACAGTGATAAGGATTTGTGATTATCCTGAGGGACCAATAAAAACAGGAGCAAAGAAGAGCAAAGGATCTTTGTCTCTAAGCATTGACCCCCTTGCCTTCTCCTCTCTTTCACAGCAAAGTTTGGAGTAATCTTTCATCCATTGGTACAGGGATTTCTGGCCATTCCTGGCATTAAATGAATACCTAACCTCCACCATCAGACCTATGTTATATCTCCAATAAGTATTGCCTAGGTAGACTAACCAGCTAATCACAGATGATTGATTACATTGAACCTTGTCTATTATAGAGATTGCAGAGATTAATCTTCATTTCAGAATAGACCTTTATTCTGAATATAAAGTTGACTTTCCTACAAACACAATTTTTGCCAGCACCATCAGTTGTGGACATGTAGATAACCTTATCTGTTGACATGGTGTCTCACTCAACATTGCTTCTGATCAAGGAAATTATTTTTAAATTTTTTAAATTTATTTATTTGTCAGAGAGAGAGGAAGAGAGAGCAAGCAAGCACAGGCAAACAGAGTGGCAGGCAGAGGCAGAGGGAGAAGCAGGCTCCCTGCCGAGCAAGGAGCCCGATGTGGAACTCGATCCCAGGATGCTGGGATCATGACCTGAGCTGAAGGCAGCCGCTTAACCAACTGAGCCACCCAAGCGTCCCAAGGAAATTATTTTTATAGCAAAAAGTAGTGAGTCAATGTGTTAATAGCTATAGGACTGACTGCCTTACCATGTATCCAAACACCAAGAAGTAGCTGGCTTAACAAAGTTGGGAATTATTTTATTGAAGAGCTAGCTTCTTGTAAAGAAAAAGAAAATTGACAACTTCAACTAAACTAAGAAAAAAGAATACTCAAATAAGTAAAATTATAAATGAAAAAGGAAACATTTTAACTGATACTACAGAAATAAAGGATCCTAAGAGACTACTGCAAAAAATCATACACCAACAAATTAGAAAATATAGAAGAAATGGATAAATGCTTAGAAACACATAACCTGCCAAGACTGAATCTTGAAGAAATAGAAAATCTGAGCAGATCAATAACAAGCAAGGAGATTGAATTGGTAAACAGAAACTTCCCAAGAAGGAAAGGCCCAGGACCAGTTAATTTCACTGGTGAATTATACCAAATATTTAAAGGATAGTAATACAATTCTTCTCAAACAATCCCCCCAAAAAATGAAGAGGAGGGAACACTCCCAAACTCATTTTACAAAGCCAGCATTACCTTGGTCTAAAGCCAAATAAGGTCACTACAAGAAAAGAAAACAATAGGCCAATATCTCTGTGAATATGGGTGCAAAAATTGTCACCAGTATGTTAGCAAACCGAAATCAACAGAATATTGAAAGCATCACACACCATGACCAAGTGGGATTTATTCCTGGGATGGAAGGATGGTTCAACACATGCAAATCAATAAATGTGATATACCACATTAATAGAATAAAAGATGAAAATCATATAATGTCAATAAATGCAGGAAAAGCACTTGACAAAACTCAATAACCTTTCATGATAAAAAATTAGCAAAGTTGGTCTAGAAGGAATGTGCCTCAACATAATAAAAGTCATATATGTAAAGCTCACAGTTAATATCACACCCAACAATGAAAGGTTGAAAGCTTGTCCTTTAAGACTGAGAACAAGGCAATGGTGACCACTTCCAGCATTCCTATTCAACATAGTCCTGGGAGTCCTAAAACAATCAGGTAGGAAAAAGAAATGAAAGGTATCCAATTTAGAAAGGAAGAAGCAGAACTCACAGTCATCCAGATGACATGGATTTATATAGACAAACTACTAAAATACACACAAATACTGTTAGATCTAATTTTTTAAAAGTTCAGTAGTGTTGCAGGATACAAAATCAACTTAGAAAAATCAGTAGAATTTTATATAATAATAATGGGTTATCCAAGAATGAATCAATCTTGTTTACAATAGCATCAAAAACCATACATTTGACCAAACATCTCAACATTGAAAATTGCATGACATTGATGAAAAAACTAATGACACAAATAAGTAGAAAGATACCCTGTGTTCACAAATTGTCTATTAAAATGTCTATACTACTTAAAACCATCTATAGATATAGATGGTTTTATAGATATAAAACAATCTCTATTAAGATTCCAATGTCATTTTTTTATAAAAATAAAAAAAATTTCTAAAGTTCATACTAAAAACTCTGAGTAGCCAAAGCAATCCTGTGAAGGAAGAAGAAACCTGAAGGCATCACAATTTCCAATTTCAAACTATTCTACAAAGCTATGGTAATCTAAACAGCATTGTACTGCATAAAAACAGAAACAGACCAATGGAAGAGAATCAAGAGCCCAGAAACAAACCTTCACATATAAAGCCAATGAATATTTGACATGGGGGCCAAGAATACCCAATGGGGAAAAGTTAGTCTCTTCAAAAAACAGTGTTGAGGAAACTGCACAATCACATGCAAAAGAATGAAATTGGATCCCAACATTACACCATACACAAAATTCAACTCAAAATGGATTAAAGACATAAAAGACCTGAAACTGTAAAACTACTAAAAGAAAACATAGAGTAAATCTCTTTGACATTAGTCCTGGCAACATTTTTTTTTGATATGACATTAAAAGCATGAGCAACAGAAGCAAAAATGAACAAGTGGAACTTTGTCAAACATAAAAGTTTCTGCCCAGGAAAAAAAAAGAAAGCCCACTAAAGAAAATTGTTTTTTGGTTCTTTAGTGGGCTTTTTTTTAAAACAATCAGGAAAATGAAAGGGCAACATAGAGAATGGGAGAAAATATCTGAAAATCATCTATTTTATAAGGGATAATATCTAAAATATATAAAGAACACGAATTATTCAAGAGCAAAGAAAAAAAAACCCAATTTTTAAAAAAGGCAAAGGAACCGTGTAGACAATTTTCTAAAAAAGACATACAGAAGGACAAAAGATACATGAAAAGCTGTTCAACATCATTAATCACCAAGAAAAATACAAATTAAAACCACAATAAGATTTCACTTCATACCTGTTTAATGGCTATTATCAAAAAGACAATAGGTAGCAAGTGTTGGCAAAGATGTGGAGAAAAGAGAACCCTTGTGCACTGTTGGTGAGGATGTAAATTGATATAGCCATTATGGAAAACAGTATGGAGTTTCCTCAAAAAATTAAAAATAGAACAATGATATGATCCAGCAATTCTACTTCTGAGTATACTTCCAAAGGAAATGAAATAACATTCTTGAAGAAATATCTTTACCCCAGTGTTAATTGCAGCATTCAATTTGTACATACACACAGTGGAATACTATTCATTCATAAAGAAGGAAATCCTGCCTTCTGCAACAACATCAACCTTGAGGGCATTATGCCCATTTAGATTACGAATCTAAAAACCTGAATTCATAGAAATACAGATTGGTGGTTGCCAGGATCTGAGGGGTGGAGAAATGCAGGGATATTGGTCAAAGGCTATATATATACTTCCAGCCATAAGATGAATATATTCTGGGTATCTAATATACAACATGGTGATTATAATTAATAATACCACATTATATGCTTTAAAGTTGTTAAAAGAATAGATCTTAATTGTTATCACCACACACAAAAAGTGGTGATTGTGCGGGAGGATATCGTTGTTAACTAATCTTTTGGGGTAATCATTTCACAATATTTACATGTATCAAATCATCATGTTGTACACTATATATATACACATATATATATCAGCACATATATCACTGGTTTTATGACATATTATATATAATGTGTAATATATATATGTGTCAGTAAGGCTGGTGTGAAGAAAGTCTTGTTTAGTAATAGTATTTCACAGGAAAGAGACTTTGTGGGACAGAGATTATATAGCCTGATGCTGATGTGTTTTCTTATACTTTGGCTGCAAGAGATGTTAATGGACCAGATAAAGTCCAACAGCACTTTCAGAGGAATCCTATTTGCCCTGGGAAAAGAAAAAATAACAGCATAAATAAGAAGACCTCTGGTGACACAGGCACACATTACACTTCTCTTTACTGAAGACCACAAAGATTTAACTAAGCAAAACATTTAACAAGGTGGCAACTTCTCCATCAGAATTCCATGGGGGCTGACTTTTTAGAAAGGAGGGATAAACATGAGAGAGGAGGGACAGACAAGACCTTGTATGTGGTTTTCACAAGGAAGAGAGTCATACGGTTGTGTTTTTGAAGTGCATATGTGAGTGTGGTGGGTTGGGAGTGGAAAAAGAGCTCTCAAAAGTGGAACATGAGCCAGGACAGCTGGCTGGCAGTGAATGGACTAATATTTAGCAACTGCAAGGAGAAGAATAATTTGGAAAGAGGTAGACTTAAAAGAGAATTTTAAGAAGCTTTCTGTATAATTCATTGCCGAAGACCCTCTCAACTAGTCAGAATTCAAACACAAAAATGGAAATCACAAGGTTATTTTTAAACAGATAACTTAATATGAGAAATTGGATGATCAGTTGGAAGTTAAACTGTTAGAGGTTAAATACTGGTTAGTTTAGAGGATTGGCAAAACAAAAACGGGAACTTGAAGTGACACAGATAGAGTGACCTTAGGAAGCAGCCGGTAACCTTAGGTTTGCCAATTTTACAAAGGGAGGTGGTTGGGAATACCAGAACCTAGAAGCCTGGAGGAAGGGTCTTGGGCATCCAACCAGAGCTGAGACCGAGACCTCTGAGGGATGGACACTACTCAGTTTGTGCTCACATCTTAGAATCAATGATGTTGATTCTGAAAATGGCAGAAGAATCCTAAATACGGACCAAACTGTTTCTAGAATCAGAGGGAAGAGCCAAAGGTGTGACACTCACAAGAATAACAAGCAAATAGGAAGGAGAAAGTTCTTTTTTCCTTCTCCTGTCTTTTGGCTTCTCCCTAATGCCCAACAGTTGGCCAAGCATTACAGGGAGCCAGATGGCAAAGGAGAAATGTAATTTGCCGAGTATCAGCCCAGCATCGCAAAGCCAACTAAAGAAGGTAAGTTAGAGCTGAGAGAAAACTGCTTAACCACTAACCCACTCCCATTAAATGGCCTGTGGTAATGACACATATTTTTTTCAAAAGCTTTCTGGAATCAGATTTGTAATTCCAAGATGTGTTAATGATGGGAAAGTTCTCAAGACTTTTAAGTACAGATGAACACCTCTGTACCTTATAGCCTTACCTGGCTAAGGAATAAAAAAAATTCCTGAGTATAGTGTGTTTTAGACCATATGATAATTTGCCATTATTCTCTCTCAGGGGTATCATAGAATGCTTACTTGGAAGAGGACCATGCTATCAAATGAGGGGCTGATTTCTCTTCCCAAGAGCAGCTTTCTTCCTTTTCACAAAGTTTGTGTTTCCCTATCAGCCAACTGGATAAAAGCACTCATGGGGTGCCAACCAGAGCCCAGGGGCTCACAGTCTGGTTCACTATCTCCAAAACCTGTGTGCGCCCCGACTCTCCTCTTCTGTCTGCTCTCTTTTCCTGGTATGTTTTAGGGTCCCTGACTTACCTCCCTGCAGCCCTCCCTAACTTCCTTTCTTGAATTCTCTGTTTTCCAACTTGGGCTCCAACCTTCTTTTACTCCACGCCAGCCCTTTCTTTCCCAAATAATGGCCTAGATTTTAGTCCATAGGTCCCGTTTCCTCAACCCACCCCTCTGCTCTGTAAGTTCATACAGTTTCAGTCTCCTCTCAAGTCTTCAGAGTCCCTTCCTCAGTATTTGTGATGAACAGTCTCTCTGAAACTACAGATACTGCACCTTCATTATCTTCCTGTTGATCTCAGACTCAATATCCTCCAATTTCGTCTCCTCTTGTTCTTACCTTTTATGCAATTTTCCCTTCCCAGCTGGTCTCTTCCAGATGTTGAATACGTAGCTAGAAGAAGATCCAGCTGCTTCGTGCTTGCTTGCTCTTACCATCTTCTTCTTTTCTTGTATTCTAGGCCTTGGAACCTGGACAGCCAGCCCCAGACCACTCCTCTAGGTTCTATTTTGACTTCTGAATTTCTTAGCTCTAAGAGCAACTCTTTCATGTGGAGTTGAGACCTTTCTTACTTTCCCACCTACATTTTTATTTTTAACTTAACTTAGTTTAACTTAAATTTCTTTAAGAATAAAAGTTATCCTACTTAAAGAATATTGTTAAATAAACTAAAAGGGAAGGTATACTCGGAGGGTTTATATTTGGAAAATATTCTCCTGAAAGATGTGCCCTGAGGTTGCCCTGTGGCACCAAGCCAGGCAACAACCTTGAGGGTACATAGGGGTTACAGTAATGAGGGCCAAAGGCTCTGGTGCCGAGAGTTATTACAGAGGCTGCCCAGGCCAAGGCACTTTGAGTGGAGGCCAGGATCCAAAATAGCAGAGAGAAACATATACAGAGCAGAAAAGTTAGAACCCCAAGAACACAGATCAGAACAGGAAGGCTAAGGATGGTGAGCATTGGTACTACTTGGAGAGATGCTCTGTGGCAGTGAAGGATAATAACAGGAACTCTCTTTGGGCTGCTGTGGTTTCAGCCTTCCTGCAGTTGCAAAGAGGCTTTTGAGAGGGTGGAGGCCACACATTTAATAGTAATTTTTGGCAATTGCCAAAAGAAACAAAGCATGTAGGAAAGCTCCATTGAATAGAAGTCTTAGTCACTCATTAATGATTTGCTGAATAACACCGCTCTTCAGGTGTTAAGGTGCTTAAGGTGCTTAGCAGAAGTGAAGAAAATGGTGAGGCAAATGGTGTAATAGTTTATAGGACCCATGCACTTCTGGACATGAAGTGATTCTGCAGTCACCTCCTGAAAAACAGCTGAAATGCCCAGTCACTTAAAAGTATCATACAGCGAGTACCATGGAATTCAGCAAAGCTGTCAAGTGCAACTCCTAAAAAATTTCACTTCCATCCGTTTTCTTCTACCTGCCACTCCTCACCCAAAGTGAGAACTTCAGAATCTTTTGACTTCTTCCCTCTCTCTGCCTTCACCCTCACATCAGTATTTTATTTCAGAAAATGTAATCTTCTCATCTCTCAGTTAGTATCAAAAATTCCCTTTCACTTTAGACCTACTAATCCATGTTAACTACTCCTAGTCATTTAGGTTAACTCTGTATTTGTGGCTAAGTTTGTTGACCACTATTATTTCTGCCCATCTTCTTCTATTAAGAGTTTTGGTTAGTGTCCTTTCATCATTGTTTTCCCTGGAAAGCATACTTAACAATATACTGGAAACTGAACTTTCTTTTACTCTCACAGGTAGTATCTTGGGTGAGGTCTGTCATCTTCTCAGTACTGAGAGGTTATTCCCTGCCTTCTAGCTTCAAATGTTCAAATGTATGTGTCTTTTTTTCATGCAGTATGCCTATAACACAGTCAGGGAGCCCTTTTTGCCTTTTTTCTTTTTACACTAACCTTCTTTTTGACGTTCCTGGTCATTAATATGGCTATCAACAGTGATCATCATTTTCCTTCAAGTTATTTTTAATCACAGCCAATGCCTAATAGGTATTGTGATTCTGGTTTGCAATTCACTGATAATTGGTATGTTGAGCACTTCTTCAAGTTCCCATTGTATGTCTACTTTGCCGAAATGTCTATTCAGGTCTTTTGTTCATTTTTTTTTAACATGAGTAATAACAAGTACGAGGATTTTTTTGCTATTGAGTTAAAGGAGTGCCTATACATTTTGGATATTAGTTTCTTATCAGATGGGTGATTTGCAAATATTTTCTTCCAAACCTTCAGTTGCCTTTTCATTTTGCTGATTGTTCCTTTTGCTGTGCAGAAACTTTTCAGTTTACAACAGTCCCAACTTGTTTATTTTTGCATTTGTTGCATGTGCTTTTGAAGTCAGATTCAAAAAATCATTGCCAAGACTACTACCAAGAATTGTTCCCTCTATATTTGCTTCTAAGAGTTTTATAATTTCAGAACTTACATTTAAGTTTCTAATCCATTTTGAGTTGACTTTTGTGTATGGTATGATCTTGGGGTCCAATTTCATTCTTTTGCATGTGGATATCTAGTTTTCTCAACACCGTGGAGACCATCCTTTCCTTATTTTGTATTCTTAGTGCCCTTGTTGAAGATTAGTTGACAGTATAAGCATAGGTTTATTCCCTGTATCTTGATTCTGTTCCACTGGTTTATGTATCTATTCTTATGCCAGTATCATAGTCTTGATGGCTGATTTTTGTAATATGTTTTGAAGTCAGGAAGTGTGAGGCCCCCAGCTTTGTTCTTATTCAAGATTTCATTTGCTAAGATCAGGATTTTGATATCAGAATATCTTTATATACTTTGTAGATTCCTAAATATAATTCAAACTATCCATATTGTCCAGAATGTCTGGGTTCATTGGAGGCAGTAAATTAAAGTGCTTAATAGACAGAACTGGAGTTCAGCCATGTGGTTTTAATTTCTTGACTTCAGTACTAAAGAAGTATGTGAACTTGAGAAATTAGTGACCTTCGCTTGACTTAGTATCTTCATCTTCCTTTTTTTTTTTTTAGATTTTTTTATTTATTATTTATTTGACAGGCAGAGATCACAAGTAGGCACGGAGAGAGAGAGGTGGAAGCAGGCTCCCCGCTGAGCAGAGAGCCCAATTCGGAGCTCGATCCCAGGACCCTGGGATCATGACCCGAGCTGAAGGCAGAGGTTTTAACCCACTGAGCCACCCAGGCGCCCCTGCTTCATCTTTCTTAATTTTTTAAAGATTTTATTTATTTATTTGAGAGAGAGAAAAGCAAGAAAACAGGTTAGAGGGAGAGGGAGAAGCAGACTTCCCACTGAGCAGGAGCCGATGAGGGACTAAATCTTTAGACCTTTGGATCACAACCTGACCCAGAGGCAGATGCTTAACTGACTGAGCCACCCGGGTGCTTCAACAGGAGATAAGAATGGTACTTTCTTCTTAAGACTGTTGTAAAGATCACATATGAATGGCCTAAAAATGTGCTTGGCACATAGTAAGGGCTATATGAGTCTTACCTTCAGACATCTTCATACTCACTTTTGGCCCCATTCATACATCAACATACCTCTTGTTCAACCTAAAGAATCCTGAAATTACTTAAATATATGCACCTGAACAGTGACTGATCTGACTGTTCAAATTAAGATTCTGTGCCCCAAAATAACAAATTCAGGTAAGCACTCTGCTGAAAGAATTCTGCCCTACTTAGATTTATTTCTATTTGTGCTTTATGTTACAATATTTTAAAAAAATTATATAAACATGTTATATTGAAATAGTCAATCCCCCCAAAAGAAGAAATAGTTAATTTTCATCAATAACCTGTATTTTTAAATGAAATACTATAGTGACAGGCTTATCACTTATAACAGATATAGAAACCCACTACAAACAAATTTTAAAAAGGCTTTTATGGGGGCGCCTGGGTGGCTTAGTGGGTTGGGCCTCTGCCTTCAGCTCTGGTCATGATCCTGGGATTGAGCCCCACCTTGGGCTCTCTGCTCGGCGGGAGCCTGCTTCCCCCCCTCTCTCTGCCTACGTCTGCCTACTTGTGATCTCTCTCTCTGTCAAATATATAAATAAAATCTTAAAAAAAAAAAGGCTTTATGTTTTTGTCTAAATGCTCAGCCTACACTGGTTTCCTCTGTGAGAAGCCAAGGTTAGGTTGCAGTGGAAACTATTACTGGGAAAAATAATCTCTATGGAATTTACATTCTCATTGGCAATATTCTACAAAAGCTAAATGACCTTTTATTGGGAAGACCTTCTAGAACACTGAAAGCATAAGAAATTTTTGTTGTTTATTTGTTGAGCACTTAATTGAGAGTACAATTATTGTTTTATACTTCCTGATTCATGTCAAATTACAAAGACAGGAATATATTTTCTAGTTTAATGAATTAAGACATAATTTTTATTAAAGAAATGGTCATAACTGATCTATTAAACTTTACAGTAATGCACATTTCTCAAACTTTTTTGTGTTAGTAACAGCAAACTTGTTAAACACAATCTGACTTGGTACCCCTATATATTGAACAAGCTAAGGAATGTGGCTCTGATTGAAGCAGGAGTGTAGGATACAGTTTGGAGTAGTTGCTTCTCAGGCTTCTCTTTGCTCAGTTTCCCCGACTCTCTGACCATTGGTTTTTGAACAGTAGTGGGCAGATAATTGTGTACTTGCTGAGCAAACATCTTACAACAGAGATCACTGTGTTAAAAACATTGACCTGGAAAAAAAATAAATTAAAAAAATAAAAAAAACACTGACCTGGATTAGGAGGGCCCTACCTGGAGGGTTACATCACTGTATGGAAATAGGCTACTCTAAGACTTAGTTTTCTTACATGTGAACTGAAAAGGGCATCCCACAAAATTGGGAAACAGGTAATAAATATGTTTTTAAGCTGTGTTAGGATCCCAAATAATATGTTTGATAGTTTTCTTCAATTCCCAGGCATTGAAAGCATTTAAAATTCATTATATATATAATATACTTATATATATTATATATGTGTGTATATGTATATATACATGTATACACACACATATATAATATGTTATAGGTCCTTAAAAATATTGTCTTACCTGTTAAATTGAATTCTTTTCTTGAAATTTATTTTCAAATGTGGTGTGTGAGGATCAAAATCTTTCATCTTCCATATTTTCCCAATAGCTCTTTAAAAATAATCTATCCCTTTGCCATTGAATTGTGAAGCTTCCTTTATCATTTTTAGGTTCTCATAAATCTTTATCCCATTTCTTTTAGTATTTATGTCTCAATTTTTTCATAACTTTTTTATTATGAAGCAACAAGGTATTTGTGGAAATTTGGGGAAAAATACAGAAAAACACAAAGAAGAAAATTAAAAATTCCTGTAAACATTAAAATTTTGGAGAAATTTCTTCTAGTCATATGTGTATCTTTACAAAGGATGCTGTAATTTTTATGAAGGAACAGCCCCAAATCCGGCTCAAGTAAACAAAAATGGTTGCCAAACTGGTTTCTGAGAAGGACGAGTGTTCTGTAGCATGAGACACAGATGTAAATTTAGGTATAAAAGTCTAGAGATAGAAGCTGGGGTAGTACGTAAGAGCAGAGAAAGGAGCCTGGAAATCTGTAAGTATGAGAGACCAGGAGAAAGCAAATTAAAAACTCCTGTGGAATTGTACACTAAAAGTGCCAAGAGAACAAAAATGCCTAGTAAAACATTTTTAAATTGTCTGCTGCGCTACCTTCCCTGTAAGATCTTCAGTAAAACCACACTACTCACTAAGGTTTCTGTTTGACAGGATTCTTTAGGCAATGGTCTTCAAATTTTTGGTTCTTATACTCTAAAATAAAATTTGAAAGACCTTGAGAGCATTTTTAGGGTCACATCAGACATTTTTTTATCGCATGTAAATACTTTCAAAACATTTAATTTCTGATGATTAGCAAGTATTGACATTTTAAAAATGTCACATTGGTTTATTGTATCTAATAGATTCTAAATATAATAGCAGTTTGATACCTACCATCATCCACTAAAAAAAAATCATAAAGATCTTCTTTAACAGTGAAGGCAATAGTAGGAAAAGAATCCAAAATATATCTAACATATTTTCAGGCAGACCTGTGTAATGAAAGAATACACATTAAATGAAGTGAAGGTTTGGAAGTGAATTCACATTAAAATGTCTATGCCTTCTTGGATCAAGAGACTAAGAAGACAACTAACACTTGGGATTAGATAGATATAAATACTTTTCTTCCGTCTTTCCTTTCTTTCCTTTTTTTTTCCCCCTGCAAAAGTAAGGGCATATTATACATGCAATTTTGAACCTTAAAATTTCCAGATGGCATCATTTTAGGTCAAGTATTCTCCAAATATGTTCTAATTATTTTATATCATTACATCATTATTGTATACTATTATTTATTTTTCAATCTGGAAACATTAATCTAGAAGTTTGGGTAGTTTATGTTTAGATTTTAGAGTATATGATTTCCAGATCTTCTATGGATCTGAACTCAATTATCTGCTTCTCCAAGTTACTAAGGTTGTGGCTTCTTACCATCTCACCGGACTAATAACAGACATTCCCCAGACCAGAAAGTCCAAAGGTAGAGTTCTCACCCAGTGCAGTGGCACTCTTTTTTTTTTAATTTATTTTTATTTCTTTTCAGCGTAACAGTATTCACTGTTTTTGCACCACACCCAGAGCTCTTTCTAGCATAAATATTTCCCAAGTTTCTGCCTACTAGTGGGTGTTTTCTATTGCCTTCAAATTGTAGTTTTTAGTATTTTTGCCCGTGTTTATAATTGTTTATTTGTGGAAGAATCCCCTGACCTTTTCTCACCACTATTATGGAAATTTTGTCCAAGTCAATATTATTAGATTAAAAGTGCTTGCTAATTTTATAAAGTGAAACTTACTGTTTTCTTAATATTGTGGTTCAGATTACTAGTACAATTGAGCATTTTCTGTGTGTTTACTGACTGTTTATATTACATCACTTGTAAATTACCTATTCATTTCTTTTGCCTATGTTAAAATTCTGTAGTCCTATTTTTTCTTATTGATTAAAAAGAATTTCTGTTATTTTTCTGAATTTCTGTTTAATCTTCTTTATGATATGATTAACATATAAATTGATTTTTAAAGGAGCAACATCTCTACAAATTTAAATCTTATCTGGAGACCCGGTTTATCTTTTCATTTATTCGAATTGATGTTTATCTATCCCAGTAATAGAGTGAATTTTAGTATGGGTCTTATTTATTATATTTTTAATGTTTCCCATTATTGATATTGCTAGATATTTTCATGATTTTTTTTTCATTATGACTTCTAGATGTTGTGATTTTATGGAAAAATTATCACTGCCCAATCATTTGTTTATTATTTTACTGAAGTTACTTATATGTATCATCTCATTTAATTCTCCAAACAGAACTATCACCTAAATATTATTATCCCCATTTTATATTAAAAATTTCAGCCATATATGAGTTTTAAAACAAATGGGTTAGAATATAATGAGCATCCATGTACATGCCATCAGCTTAAGAAATAACTACTCATTTGGGGCATCTGGGTGGCTCAGTGGGTTAAAGCCTCTGCCTTTCAGGTCATGGTCTCAGGGTCCTGGAATCGAGCCCCGCATCGGGCTCTCTGCTCAGCGGGGAGCCTGCTTCCCCTCTCTCTCGGCCTACTTGTGATCTCTGTCTGTCAAATAAATAAAATCTTTAAAACAACAACAAAAAAAGAACTACTCATTCGAATTTACTATATATCATCCCATGCGGTTTATGTATATTTATGACAAGGTATAGGACTATAAAGATATATAGTATTTTGGGACGCCTGGGTGGCTCAGTTGGTTAAGCGGCTGCCTTCAGCTCAGGTCATGATTCCAGCGTCCTAGGATCAAGTCCCACATCGGGCTCCTTGCTCTGCAGGGAGCCTGCTTCTCCCTCTGCCTCTGCCTGCCTCTCTATCTGCCTGCCACTCTATCTGCCTGTGCTCGCTCTCTCCCTCTCTCTCTGACAAATAAATAAATTTAAAAAAAAGATATATAGTATTTCTTTTTGCCTTTAAATGCATAAATAAAGGGTACCATACTGTGTATATACATCTGTCTTTTTCATTTGATACTGATGTTTTCACATATTTCCATTGTCAATATATATCTCTATTTCATTCATTTAGACTGCTTTATAACATTCCTTTGTATAAATATATTGCATTTTATTTATAGTCTCATGTTTATGAACTTATTGCTTATTATAATCCATATTATTGCAAATATTTATGCATATTTTTGTATTTGTCTTTTTGTGCATAAGTGCTAGGGTTTTTCTGTGATATAGTACTAATAGAATTTCTGAGATATAAGATACACATAACTTTACTAGATATTTACTTTAACTTTACTAGATATTGAAAATTACTATCTAATAGTGACTAATATATACTCCTATTAATAGTGTGTAAGAGTTGCTATTTCACTACATATGTGTCAATTCTTGGTACTCTTAGAATTTAATTTTTGTCAATCTGGTGAATGTGAATGGATATCACATCTTTAAAATTTTTATCTTCCTGATTCCTAGTGATGCACATATTTTTCAATTTTTATTATGCATTTTTTTCATCTGTTAACTGCCTTTCATATATCTTCATCCTATTATGCTAGGTTCTTTCTCTTCCTTACTGATTGCTAGCACTTGTTAAATTGTCAGAATAAGAAGTGTTTTCATTTTTTTTTTTTAAGGAGACTCCACACCCAGCATGGAGCCCAATATGGTGCTGGAACTCACAACCCTGAGATCAGAATCTGAGCTGAGATCAAGAGTCGGATGCTTAACCAACTGAGCCACCCAGGCACCCCCAGGATAAAAATTCTTTCACAGATTTATGCACTGAAAAGATTTTAGATTTTCTTTTGAAATTGTTTGAATTTTTAAAAAGTAAAATTTATCATTTTTTCATTGAAGTTTGTGCCTTTGTTTTCTACTTTAGGAATATTTAACTACAAAGTCTAGAAATATTTACTATTATTTTAGTGATTTAAAATTTTTTAATTTTTATAATTAGCTTTTTATCTTTCTGAAAGTGATGTAAGACAAATGAGCAAACATTCTTTTATATGCAGATAACTAATTTTTCTAGTACCATTTTATTAAAGAATTTACTGATTAGACATATCACTTGTCATATATGAAATATCCATATATGTATGGCTCTGCTTCTTTCTTTACTTATGTTCAATTAATGTTTTTTTCTCCTTTTGTGCAAATAACATACTAAATTAATTATATGGTTCATATAAGTCTCTTAATCATCAATGTAGTACACTTCACTTTTTCCTATTTCAAAATTGCCTGTTTTTCTTGGCCTTTTGTTCTTCCTTATAAATTTCTAGACACAGCTTATCCATGTCTGTAAAAAATACCCAGCTGTAGGGCATCTGGGTGGCTCAGTGGGTTAAAGCCGCTGCCTTTGGCTCAGGTCATGATCTCGGGGTCCTGGGATCGAGCCCACATCAGGCTCTCTGCTCTGCTCCATGGGGCGCCTGCTTCCTCCTCTCTCTCTGCCTGCCTCTCTGCCTACTTGTGATCTCTGTCAAATAAATAAATAAAATCTTTAAAAAAAAAATACCCAGCTGTGATTTTTAGTGTAATTTTTAAATGTGTAGACTAATTTATGAATAATTAAAACTTTTTTTTTAGATTGAGTTTTTCCATTTTTGGCACCACTATTTTGTGTCTTTCAACAATTTTTTGTATTTTTCCATATATATTTATCTTATTTTTAGTTATAGCCATTCATTCTTTTCACAAATGTATATTCAGCATTATGTTGCAAATACTTATCATAGTTGTTTGGAAACATTAAAAAAATAATGATCCTTGGGGCGCCTGGGTGGCTCAGTGGGTTGAGCCTCTGCCTTCGGCTCAGGTCATGATCCTGGGGTCTTGGGATCGAGCCCCACATCGGGCTCTCTGCTCAGCAGGAAGACTGCCTCTCCCTCTCTCTCTACCTGCCTCTCTGCTGACTTCTGCCTACTTGTGATTTCTCTCTCTGTCAAATAAATAAATTTAAAAAAAAAGAAAACATTAAAAAAAGAATAATGATCCTTGTCCTGAGCACCTAGACAATATAATAATGAAGTGGGTAAATAAATTATGAGTTCTCTTCCAGTGTGGCTAAGGAAGTTTCTAACCAACTGGCTCTCCCAAAGGTAACAACTACAAACTCTGTTCAACAACTGAACTGATTACCTAAAGGCTCTTGGACAGAGTGAGTTGCCTGTTGCTATATCCTTAAGATTGAGGGCAGACTGAGACAATATGCCAATGGTTCCACATAAGGCAAGTAAGACACTGACAAAAATCACATAGTTATTTTATTTTCATGAACCAGGAGACAGGTTGGGGCAACCACAGTTGCTGGGAAGTAAATGGAGACAACACTGGAAGGAAAAGAACAAGAGAGAAAACTCAAATTTGTGAACAATGTCGCCCCAATCTCTGCCTGATCTCTGATTTATTTAAGACCAGGACAGATTGTAAGCAGACTAGCAAGGGGGAAAAAATAACTGAATTGAGATGGGTATTTCTGATAAACTCTGTGTTTGCAGGTTTACTAAGTATATTGCCTACCAAAACAGAAATATAAATATTGTTCAGAGGTTTATAACAGAATCTGGGTCTTCCACAAAAATATTATTCACAATGTCCACAGTGCAGTTTAAGGTCACTTAAAATGTGAAGAACTCATTTTCTCAAAAGAAAATACATCCAACAGGGTTCAGCCCTGAAATGACTTGGATGTTTAAATTAATAAACAATATCTTTAAAGCATTATAAGTACATTTAATAAAGTAAAGGAAAATATGTTTGTGGTAAAAAAAAGATCTCTATAGAGAAAATCTTTTAAATCTATAAAGAAATCAAATAAGAATCCTATATGAAATATCCAACATTTGAAAAATGTAACTAGATGATTGTAACTGCATAAGGGAGATAGTAGAGGAATGAATCTTTGAACTTGAAAATATATCCATAGAAGTTATCTAATCTACTAAACCCAGGGGGAAAAAGTGAAGAAATTGAACAAGGCATCTGTAGGACAATATGAAAAGTTTGAATACATGTACAATTGTAGTCCAATAATACAGGGAGAAATAGAATAAAGCAAGTGAAATATTTGAATAAACAATGACTAAAATCTCCTCAAATTTTGTGAAAGCAGTACATTTAAAGAATCAGTAAGCTCAGAGAACCCAATGCAATACCAAAATTAATGAAATCATCCTGAAAATCAGCATTAAAGAGAAAATCTTGAACGTGACAAGAGAACACATTATGTAGAAGGGAAGGACAATTTGAATGATTTCTGACATCTCACTGGAAAATATGAAGATCAGAAGGCAGTGAAACAATATCATTAAAGTTTCTTAAAAAATATTTTATTTATTTGACAGAAAAAGAGAGAGATCACATGTAGGCAGAGAGGCAGGTAGAGAGAGAGGGGGAAGCAGGCTCCCCTCTGAGCAGAGAGCCAGATGTGGGGCTCAATCCCAGGACCCTGAGATCATAACTTGAGCCAAAGGCAGAGGCTTAACCCACTGAGTCACCCAAATGCCCCTCATTAAAATTTTAAGTATAAAAACATGATCAAACTAGAATTCTATATCCATTGGACACAATTTTTTTCAGAATGAAGAAGAAATAAAAAATACATTCAAATAAAAGAACACTACAAAAATTTGTTCCTAGCCCATCTGCACTATAAGAAATGCTAATGGAAGTTGTTTAGTATGAAGGGAAATGATAACCAATGAAAGCTTGTATTTTCAGGAAGGAAAGAAGAGAACAAAAATGGTAAGTGTCTGGATAAATATGAAAACCTTTATTTTCCATTTAGTTTCTTTAAAGTATACAAAACTGATTAAAGCAAAAATTATAGCATTTTCTTGTGGGGGTTATAATGTATGTTCATGTAATTTTTTTGATAATTATAACATAAAGGATTTGGGTGGTTAATAAACCTATATGTTCCCTATGTACTCCTATATGCATTTTACATGAGCTAGCACAATATCAATTGCAAGCAGACTGAATAGATAGGGAGGTATATTTTAATCCCTAGAATAAACTTAAAAATATGCAGAGACATAACTAAAAAGCCAATGGAGGAATTAAAATAAAAAATCTTAAAGATATTCTAATAATCCAAAAGGAGTCAGAAATCAGTAACAGGAGAACACCACCACCATCACCAACAACAGCAACAAAACCCAAGGGTGACAAAGAGGAAACAAATAATAAAATGGTAGACCCGGGGCACCTGGGTGGCTCAGTGGGTTAAAGCCTCTGCCTTTGGCTCAGGTCATGATCTCAGGGTCCTGGGATCGAGCCCCACATAGGGCTCTCTGCTCAGCGGGGAGCCTGTTTCCTTCTCTGTCTCTGCCTGCCTCTCTGCCTGCTTGTGATCTCTGTCTGTCAAATAAATAAAGTCTTTAAAAAAAAATGGTAGACCCAAATTCAATGACATCAATAATCATATTACATGTTAATGGCATAAACTTTCCACAAAAAGCAGAAATTGTCAGAATAGAGAAAAGGTAGGCTCTAACTACACATTGTCTATGAGAGACATCCTTTGAATATAAAGACACAGATAGAAAAGTAAATGGGTAGGAAAAAAGGTATACCATGTAAATAGTAAACACAAAAAGTCTGGAGTGGATAAATTATTAACAAATAAATGTACTATGTTAGAAGATAATAAGTACCTTGTAAATTTTTTAGAAGTTGAACAAAGTATGGAGATCAGGAGTTTGTAGAAATTATAATTTCAAATGGATTGTTTAGGTAGATCTAAGGTGACATTTAATTAAGAACAGAAGAAACTTTCCATGGTCAAGAAGTAAGAAGCAATCAATCTCAGTCTCATACCCTAGGTAGACTGCTGCTGATGGTGATGAGATGAGTGACCACCAGGTAGCTCCTCAGTCACTGTATAATTAATTCTAATTCCTTGTATTATTCACTCTGATCCTTGTATTATTCACATGCTCTTCCGTGGCTGTTCCAAAAGGCACAGAGAGGAAACTGGACCTGTTACCTCAAGTCACATTAGAGTGGGATCTAGAATTATGCTGCCACCAAGATTATAATTAATGATGAAGAATAATTCACCTGCATGATTAACAATTTGGGCTAAGTATAGGCTATTACATTTAAAAAAATGGTCAAATGTTACTAGAAATTTTCTTTCCAGTTTGAATTGATACTGCTAGGTGCTGTGGATAAGAATATGAATAAGTAATTCTTTTCATGGGTAACCATTCAAATGAGTAACCTTAATATTTTGTACTAGATATTATTATGAAAGTTAGTTTAAAATGAATAAGGACAAAAATAGAATACCTGGGAAAGTAGAAGAAAACTAGTAATTAGATAGGCCATGAAGGATGCACAGGTGCATGTTAGGCAGACATAGAAGGAAAAGTGGGTTGAAGGCAATTGTATGGGAATGTGAAAGGAAGTGTGAACATGAACTGCATATTTGGTGTGTAATGAGCAATCCCAAATATCTGTAACACAGGGCTTATACTGCAAGACAGGAGAGTGAAGATAAATATGAAAAATTTAAAATGCTAAGGAATTTGGTATTGTAGAGACAAATAATGCTTTTAAGTAGGAGGGTGCAAGGATCAGATCTATGTTTTAAATTATATCTCTGGAAACCATCTAAAGGATGAATGGGTAAAAATGCAGATACTGAAGAAAGAGAAGCTACAGAGGCTTTGCCTTTGTCTAAATAAGTCCTGAATTAAATAAATAAAAACCAAGTACTGAATTAATGGATGGTGGTAGAATGTATATGTGAGAAATGTTTCCTAGCCAGAGTTACCATAAAATTATGAAATGGAGGGAGTGGGTAAAAATGCTTTCTTTATTAATCAGAATGTATGAATCTGAATTTCCCATTCTGAGTAATAGAGGAGCAATGTTTCTTTTGAATACAGTAAGAAAAGAAAGTTTAAAAAAATCAGAAAATCAGATTCAGGCTGAAAAAGAAGGAGATAGTAGAAATGATGAGCTCCCATTTTAGGTATATTAACTTTAAGATGCTCATAGGATAAAGAGAGAGAGACACATAACAGGGGACTATCTTGGCATTTTAGAGAGAACCCAAACCAGGAATTTTAATTTTGGAGTCCTTAGTAAATGAATATTATTTGAAATTATGGAATTAGATGTGACCTTCTAGGAGAAACATAAAAAATGAGAAGGAAAATGGAACAAAGGCAAAATCCTGGCAATACCAACACTCAAGGCAAATGAATAAACATCAGCAAAATAAAGAAAAATTAAATCAGTTAAAAGGAAAACCAAGGAAAAAATTAAAACTACATGAGAATATACATTTAAATAAAGGATGAAAGAATAGAGACTCCAGAAATAGCAACAAATACAAAAGAGAATTTCACAGGGGAATAACAAATCAACAGGGAACTGTTGATATAGACCAAACTCTATCATTCAAAATACGTTGTTGGAACTACCATTTGCTATGTGGAAAAAAATCTGAATACTTATACACGTTTACAGAAAAATTAAGCCCAAATGGGTCAGAGATTTAAATAGATAAAAATCAAGGAAATATAATTAAATGGATAATAAGTAGATGTTTTTATAATCATGGAGAAGACCTTCATACAAAAACACAAAGAAAAAGCAAAATCATAATAGACAAAATCAAAAGGAAAAAGACAAATGAGAAAAGCATATGAAAAAAGTTCCCATCTCATTGTACAGAAAGAATTTCATATATCAGTTTTGAAAAATAAAGGCAAATAAGATAAAAGAAAAATGAACAAATCTTGTCTCTGGTCTAGAACTATTAGAGAATAAGGATAGTAGTGAGAGGTAATGATTTACGAAATGCTAGATTTGTCACCAGTTCCAACTTCAGCATAATTTTTACCTCCTAGAAAATACAATGGGAGAGTAAGCAAGGGATACCAAACCAGAGGTCATCAAGGAGTAGGAATTGATGGCTTTCTTTAGCCATAGTGTTGTTCTGATAGCTATATCTAAATCTCTATTCCAGAATCTAGGGGAAAAAAAGGATAATCAATATGGTTGTTCCCTATGTATGAGAATGTAGGGAAGAAATCATGAAAACTGGAAAAACTGATGCTCAAAGATACATCAAATAGATCTAGGTGTGCAATATATAACTCTTTTGGCTACACTGTGAAATATGTTTAAAAATCTACTAGTGATTCCTGTGACATTATAGCATCTTTCTGCCTGGTGCTTAAGGAAATCTTAACTCTAGTGAGCAGAGAAACTGGGCACTAGAACAGCTATTACCCAGGGTAATTTGTAACAGAGTGCCCTTTTTGGATTTTCAAATCCAGGTGCAAAGTGTAGGTACACTTTTTTTTTTTTTTTTTGTAATTTATTTCTCTAGACTTTCACCAGGACTATAAATTGTTGAATAGAATTTGGCCTGGCATGGGTTGTAACGGTATCTTTCTCAGCCTGTGTAGATTTGGCTATGTGATAATAATAAACAGGCCCTGGAATTTCTGTTTATTTTTCATTCAGGCAACAGTCAGATGTAGACCTGGCATCTCTCTTGACTAGTTCCCCTCCAGGTGGTGACTCAGGGACGAAAGATGCTTCTGTCTCTTAGTATATCTGAAAAAATATACATTAATGTTGAAGGGAAATACAGAAATAGATAATTGTGCAGTATTGCTTCAAGGACTGGGTATAAAAGTGTCTTTATATTATTTCTGCATACATTCCATTGACCTAAACTAAGTCATATGGCTCCCAATATATTTTCATGGGAGAATAACATACGTAATTATCTATGTGCCCAGGAAGAGAAAACACTGCATAGCCTTAACCACAGTCCAAATTCTGGTCAAGAAAATGTCTTATTCTTTTTCTCATATAACAAGGAGATATGTCTGCTCCCTCTCTTCCCAGAGAAAATAATTAAATGCTCCTCCATTCACTCCATCCATTTCAGAATCCAAGTTCTCTGTCTCCACCAACAGGTCCGCATGTAGCTTCTCATGGTCAGGTGACATATGAACAAAAAAGTCCAAATTACTTGTACCTTTACCTCACATCCACATACAGCACATCTACAATGAATACTAATAATTAGAAAGAGGAAGAATAAAGACATACACAGTAGTCAATGTTCTTTATTGATTCGGCAATACCTCTGCACAGAAACTGTGAAAATCTCACACCAGGGGTAGAGGCAGAGTAGAGAGGGTCAGGTTGCTGGACTAGGCCTTGATTCTACTCTTTGGGAGTAATTACTTTGTCACTTCTTCTCTGTGGCCCCTGGCTATAAACTCTTGGAACCTCTTTGTTGTCATTATTTTCTTTAGCCACATCTGAAAAGAGTTTGGAAAGTATGCCTTCCTTGGAGGAGGTGTTCCAAGGCTGCTTTCTTATGTGGGAGTACAAGAACTGATGTTAGTATTGAATTTAAAAATAATAACTTTTTTCAAGACTGCCCTTGTGGTTTCCTTAACAATACAATTCCCTCAAAACTTTGAAGATTTCTGATCTATTTCCTTGGCCAGTTCCATCTAGCCAGTTATTATACCCAAAGTTACTTCCTAAAAATAATGTTCAAACATATTTTACATGGCTGGTTCCTCATCCTCATGCCTCTTTCTCACTCAGCTTAATTGTGGCTACTATTGGGTTCTTTGGACAAATGGAGTCAATCCACACCCTACTCTAACTCTTCTCCTGAGTCACTTTAATCAGCTGAAAAGTTTTCCTACTGTGTGTGTTGTCATTCAAAGTCTGTGGTCCAATCTCTACAAGCAGCTGGGTTTTCCAAATTCAAAGACCTTGAATTTCTGAACTGTCATCTCTGCTTGCAAGCTGACTCATTCTTCCCTGAGCTCATTTCTTCTTTGTAATACTTCTGAGATGCAGCTGATAATAGACAAAACACAGTAGGGCTATGAGGCATGTTAACATCTAACTAGAAATGATTAGTCAAAATGTAGTCTTCTTCCTAAGGTACACAAGGCAATGATTTTTAGTAAAGATTTCACCATTTTTCCACTGTTAGGTATCAGTTTCCTCATCACATGCTACCTATCCTCAGGCCTCATACTTTCAGATTTTGTTGGAGCAGTACCCCACTTCAAGATAACAATTTCTGTATTAAGGTAAATAACATAAGCTCCTTCAACTCATTCTCAAGCCATCAATGGCTTAATAAAATTTGATATTAGTCATTAGTGCCTGATAACATAACAAAATTATTTTTTCCTCTACTGTCCATTCATCTTTTTTGGTCAGAAATAACCAAAATAGCTTGGAATATGGTAAATGCTCAGAAAACTAACTGTAACTATTAGCATTGTTATTGCTAATATTACTAATCACAGAGATGTGTAAAAACAAATAGAAACCATACAGTTAGCAATAAACAAAGCATTACTGAAGACAGTATTAGGTCAGAGATTTGGCTTATCAGTTGCTAGGCCTGCCGTAAGGGCCACACTGGATGGCTTAAACAATAAAAAGTTATTGTTTCATAGTTCTGGAGGGTAGACTTTCCAAATCAAGGCGTCAGCAAGGTTGGTTCCTCCTAATGACTGTGAGGAAGAGTCTGTTCCATGCCTCTTTACCAGCTTCCGGTATTTTGCTTGACATCTTTGGCATTTTCTGACTTGAAAGAGCATCACTCCTGTCTCTGCCTTCATCTTCACGTGGTGTTCTCCTTGTGTGCAGGTCTGTCTTCAAATTTCCCCTTTTTAAAAGGACCAGTCCTATTGGATTATTGCCAATCCTAATGACCTCATTTTACCTTGATTGCCTCTGTGAAGATCCTATCTCCAAGTAAAGTCACATTCTGAAATACTGAAGGTTAAGATTTCAACATGTGAATTTGAAGGAGACACAATTCATCCCATAACACATAATAAACCATTAATAAGTAATATTTCCATTGAAAAACTTCTTAAGTTACATATTTACATAGTGGCTAATGTTTCTCATCAGTATCTTCCTGAACAAAATCTGGATATTTATATTAGAAATCAAATATGCATCCTTTACTCTTTACTGGACATAATTATGCTTAAGTTAATGCATACTAAACTACTGTATTGCAGTGATCTCAAGAAATCTTTCCGTTGCTTCCTATGTCCTTGAGTTTAAGATACCCTATTATCTTCTCTGTATTGTAATTAATTATTAGCTATGACAGAACAAGAAAAATCAGATGAGCAGAATATACCTTTAAAAAAGTTGTCTGAAAGATTACTTTTCTGTGTTATAACCATGTAAAAACTATGGTATCATCTAAAGTCTTCTATTGCAAAATTGTTTCACTTTGTTAAAAAAGGAACCTTATTATGTTTAAACAAATATGAAAAGAGTGAGAATGAGGAAAAATCATTGAGGCGTTCATTTAATTAAAATCAATATCTTCATCATTTTCAGTGTATTGATATTTTATATTGTTATTTACTTGACTGAGGTGAAACTTGCATATCATTTATGATATGCTGAACTGTAAACCTATAGCTATACTAAGGAGAAATTAATGCATGTTTTAGGTCAGATATATGGCCAAATAAACCATTATTGCAATCAGATTGTTCTACCGAAACTACAGAAATACTCACGTACAGAAATAATAGTTGTCAGTAAAAGGTTGAAAGATACGGGTTTGTTTGTTCTTGCTCTACACTACATGCTTGCTTTTTTACTCTGACTAACGTGTCATGGGGAAGGAAAGCAGGTTTGGCTGGAGGCCAAATATCTGAGAAGTAAACATTTAACACAACCTCCCTTTTGCCCAGCTTTTTGTTCTTCTCATCTTATGATCATCTCCCTTCCCCAGAATACAGCTACTAAATATTGTCTTCTTGTTTCTGGCTGCAACTTGACTTTCTATTTCCAGCCTTTAAAAGAGAGGCTGACACATTATAATTACTAAGGAAGTATATTTGACTGGATACATGAATGAATGAATGAATGAGTGAGTGAATTGTATGTCAAAATCCTACTTGTAGCTCAACCAGCATTGCCTTCCTAATCTTGAAAATCCAAAATTAATTTCGCTTTCCTTATTTTTTACAACTTTCTATGTAAACTGTAATTGTAATAGTAACCATTACAAACATCGCAAAATTATTTGCTTTTAATTTAATTTGCTATTTTGTAGCATTTCACCCATTGTAGTAAGAAAACAAATAGACTGTAACCAGATCAATTTTTTGGTTAGCTTTTTAGGCAGCAAAGCTAGTCCTGAGAAGAATGGCTAGGTACATAGCAGACACACAATATATAAATGTATTAACTAACTGATGACAGAAGATGAGAATTCAAACATTGCAATGTATCTGAAATATGAAAGTCTGAATTTTGTTATGTTTCATTGGAACAGAGATTTTTGCCTCATCCTTTAAACAAACAGGATCCTACTCAATATTTCCCGATAGTCTCATCTAAGTGGTTCATGTTGTTGAGGTTAAGTTTTGATCAAAGAAGATGAGATCGGTGAGAAGTATTTCCCCATTACAGACATCAATAGTGGACCATTTCCTGCCAGCTTAGGAAAATAGAGTAACAGGATGTTGTGTGGCAATGTGACAGAACAGATTTTTTACAGGAAAAGGGAGATTAAAAGTTAAGTCAAAAACTGGCTTTAGAATATAGACACAAATTATTGGTCGTCACATTTATGTTGGCCTTTGGGAATTCAAATTTCATATTACCAAAGGAATACTTAAATCAAATTCTGTAGCCACATATATAAAAACCATTTAGTCTGTAGTCGTGGACTAAATTTCATTGACTCAAAATACTTCAAAACGTCCTTCTGCCAAATATTCTAATAAGCATCTATCTATCTATCTTATGAAAATCCCAAGGCAGTACTCTGTACTACATTAAGCTAGGGCTCTATTTCCCACAAGTGGCAAAGACATAAGTTCACATTCTCTTTATACAGACATCTAGATTAGAACCTCTCGATGAAACTTGTTCCAAACCATGATTACACGGGCCTTTCCTGTATAGAGTTCCACAGCATATTAATGTAGAGACCAAAAAAAACAATAAGAAAAATACATGTAAAATTTGACAAATTGTTGACATTATAAAGAACATTTTCAAGATCTGTCTAGGTATGTAGGTACTATGCAAATTGAACAGTTAGTCAAAGTTCCTACTATTTAGAGACTCACAGTCTGAAACATAGTACTTAAAACTAACATTAGAATTATAGAGGCATCAAATTTAGAATCTGAAAAAAAAATGATTACTGACGTGAACAATAAGGTGAATGATGAATACAATTCTTCAAATTGATGAGTCTAGCTTAAACCCTTGTTTTCCTGATTATCAGTCCAGTTTGCAGTCCATTTGTTTGAGAGTCCAGATTTTGTAATTGCCCACTATCAGAGGAACTCTAATAAGCATAAGGAAAACTCCATCAATTTTCTTATTAGATAGTGCATGGTTAGAATTCCAGCATCTCCAGTTACTCTTTGAGCTTAGGAAGTACAATTTTCCATTCTGAACCTGTTTCTTTGCTAGCCCAACTTTTATCTGCACAGATGTAAGTGTGTAGAACCAAAGAACTGACCAACAGAAGAAAAGCTAACCATTATTGCCACTGGAATCCACTCATCTCTGTAGGAAATGGGAACACCATAAACACGTTCTTTAGTAGATTCCATTCACATTCAGTCTTACTCATGGTGTATGTGAAGGAATGGGGTATCACTAGTAACAATTGCTTGGTTAATTAGGGTTTTAAAGTGTGTTATAAGTCATTATTATAATGCAACTCCTCAACATATCTATTAAGGCAGGAAGAGAAAAGAAACTGAGGAGGGATGGGGGTGGGAAACACATATTTTCTATCTTACATTTTTGCTTACAGTTGGTTTTCTTCCAAAGCCATAACAACCCCTACAGAGAGGATTTTTGTTTGTTTCTTTTGAGTATGATATTAGTTACTGTATTGTCTTCTGTAACAGTCAAAAACCAAAAAAGGGAAAAACAATTTCAATTCAGAAGAAAATAAATGGGAGTATTTTAGTTAAATACACTTTCAATTTTAAAAGGTCTCAATTGTATATTTTTTGTTATTATTGATATTGGTGTTTTGGTGAGGAGGTGCATTGCAGTTGAGTAAATCTGACAGTTTTTTCACATGTATTATGTCTTAAAATCAGAATCTGCAGAGTTTTAGCTGATAGATTGGGCCTACAGGTGTATATTCTTTGAGTGGCATTATATCTATTTTATTTGTATTTAAAAACCTTTAACAGGGACACGTACTCTTGATGTCTCCATAATCCTCACCTGTATCTTACATCTGGATACTTCTTTTTTTTTTTTTTTTACCTTGCCCATAGCCCCTGCAATAATTGAAGTTCACAGTCCCCAGGATAGGTATTACTGTTGTTTCCTTTTTCTCCAGAGTAGAAAATATAGGAATAAAAAAGGAATAAACCTTAAAGGTAAGGAGGATGAGAAGAAGTCATTGAGATTATTTGTAGATAATTAAATAACTTCTAAAATGTGAAACAAGGATAGAAATCTATTGAAAGTATAAAGCATAATAAGAAAATAATCTCCATAAAACCATGGTCTCAAAAGGCAAAAAAAAGAGCACCACCTTGCCCAGAAGGTCCCTTGTGTAGTAGTTAGGATTGCCTTTGGCTGTATGTAAGTACCTAAATATAGTGCTTAACAAGTGTTTTTCCTTCTTGCAGAGTAGGAATTCTAGAATCAGTTTGGGGCTGATATACTGCTAAAGGAAGTCATCAGAATTGGCTCCTCTTTTCCAACTATGTTCCATACTGTTTAGATTTTGTTTTTATGATTACAAGATGGCTCTTCCATATCCAAGCATCATATCCCATTCCAGAAAAGAGCGAGGGGGTGGGCCAAGAAAAAAAGATGCCTTGTGGCTTTTGAGCAAAATCATTTCAGGTTCTTTAGCCATATCCAGTAGATCTCTGTTTGCATTCTATTGGTCTGAACTGCATTACACAGCCAAATCTAGCAGTAAGGTAATTTCAGAAAATTAGTACTTCTAACTGAACATCTTGGACAAGATTAGGGTTCTGTTGCTAAAAAAGAAGAGAAGAAATTATTTTGAGTAATCTTTTAATTAGGTAACAATTAAGCAGCACTTTCTACATGCCAAAAACTTCTCATATAACTCATTTAATATAACACTTCTCTGCAGTATGAATACCATTATATTTTCATTTTGAATATAAGTAAATTGAAACACATAGATAATAACATGCAAAAGATTACCTAGCTAAGAAGTGACAGAGCCAAGATCTGAACCCACAGCTCTGTCTCCGGACACCATGATAATGATGTGCTGTGTATATGACACATCTAAAGAGGCACAGGATTTAGAACTGCCAGGTACAAAGAGACTAGAAGTGATGCTATTGGCTAAACTCAAAGTCTGAATACTAAACTATACTACAGGGTGACAATCCTATTCCCCACCCATATTCTCTGCTCCTCTTCAGTCCATGTGACTCAAGAATAAAAGACAAAATACTTTTCTATAACTTTAGGATCAGTTATGACACTTTCAGCTTTGGCTATCAGAAAACCAGTATAAACTGTTGTAAAACATTAAGAAGTTTTACTGGCTCATGTA
Organism: Mellivora capensis; assembly: GCA_004024625.1. Classification (NCBI taxonomy): domain Eukaryota; kingdom Metazoa; phylum Chordata; class Mammalia; order Carnivora; family Mustelidae; genus Mellivora; species Mellivora capensis. Next base: position 8,547 of record PISX010012250.1, on the reverse strand, counting down.
ACAGGAAGTCTTAAAGCAAAGCAGTTGCCAAGCCTAGTGTGATTGGGGTTCAGGTTTATTTGAATGCTATTCTCTTTGTTATGCACTGCTCTGGAGGTTAACTCTGTTTTAGAGATAACTTTTCTCATTGTTCAAAATGGATGACAGAAGCAAGGGATGCAATATTTTTCCTTGTCTATTTTCAGAAGAGAGACAAAGGGGCTCCCCATACTTCTCTTCTAAGAACAAAAGCCTCCAGCAACTTTCCCCATACTTCTCTTCTTTCCCCAAAGACTCCAGCAACTCTTTCCTTGTCCAGAATTGGGTCCCTTGCCCATTCCTAAAACAATCACTAACAAGGGGGATGAGATCATATTACAAGATTAGAATTAATTAAAGATCACTCTGAGAGTGAAAATGAGGCAAGTTTATTTGAATCACAAGAGCTGTGTGGAGGAGGGATAGGATGTGAATAAAACCAGGTTCCTCTTAATAAATAAATAAAAACCCAGGCTCCTTTTAAGACCTTTACAGGATAGATTACTGGTGGGTTGAAATTTATAATATTCAATAGTATACAAATAATACTATATATGATACTAATATTAATAATAATATATAAATATATGCATATTAACATACTATACTATATACTCCAATAATAGTATATAAATTATATATCAATAATACAATATAAATAAAAACAATGTGGGGAGCCTAGGTGGCTTAGTCAGTAAGCATCAGCCTTCAGCTTCAGTTGTGATCCCAAGGTCCTGGGATTGAGTCTGCATCAGGCTCTTGCTCAGCAGAGAGTCTGCTTCTCCCTCTCCCTCTGCCCCTCCCCCACTCAAGCTCATACCCTTTCTCTCAGATAAATAAAATCTAGAAAGAAAGAAAGAAAGAAAGGAAGAAAGAAAGAAAGAAAGAAAGAGAAAGAAAGTGTAAAATTCCAGAAGAGCAAGTTAATGAGAAAATTACAAAAGCATCAACTGAGTAAAGATTAGGTAAAATTCAAAGTTTTTAAATTAATATCACATTTCCAACCAGTAGTACTTAATAATAGAAGACAAGAATGATGCATTCTTGAATTTAACCAGGGAAAACATGATTTTTAAACTTAGAATTATATTCCCAGCTAAACTATCCACCAAGGATCAGAGCAAAATAAATACTTTTTCAATACATGAAGATTCAGAAGTTTTTTTTTCATTTGTACACATTCCAAGAAAGTTATTTGAGAATATATTTTAAAAAAATAAGAGTGAAAAAGAAAAGAGAAAAATTATGAAATACAAATAATAGGTATATCTGAAAGTGGGATTACAGATGGGACTGGAAATATAAGGATTGGTGCAAAGTCTATAAAAGAATCAATGATATCCATAATTTTTCTCCCATACCAACTGCCAGTTATCAGCTTCTCCATACTTGGCTAAAGGCTGAGACTTATTCTTTAGTATAAACCTGGAGATATTCTGTATTTTATATTCAGTGATAATAACTGAAGGTGGGAATCCTGTACTGAAAGGAGAGATTGAATAGAAGTCTATACACTAAATCATGAGATAGTAAAGCTCCTTCACTGGCTGTGTCCTTATGAGGCTGAGTATTGCAGGATTTCTCTCTGGGGAGTGTGTTGAAACCAAGAGAACAGTGTATGGACAGGGACCTCTGGCAGAAAAGTCCTTGTCCCTATCACCCAAAGCCTGCAACCTGACAAGTACTTCTCAAATTACATTCTGTCCATACACACAAACTTCCAATTAGGTGTTTAGTGTCTCGGTCATATTAGAAACAGAAAATCAAAGATATCAAAAAGTATGAAAAAATTCCAACATGAAAAACAGATATAAAATAATATAGGAAAAAATAAAGAAGCACTAAGGAACCAAAATTCTCAGAGAACTGAAGAGAACTTATAATTACTGGACTCACAGACATGGAAAAGAGGGAATAAACATAGAATACTGAAAAAGAACTCTTTCAAAATAAAAACAATAAGTCAAAGAAATTAAATTTGATCACATACATAAAAATTGCAGTGAATATTTGAAGGACAAAGCCAAAAACATTTTCCAGAAAGTAACAAAAATGGTGACAGTAAGGAAAGGAAAACATAAGAAAATGGTAGTATCCACTCAAGAAGGACCAAGATAATAATAATTCCAGTGAAAGAAAGAAAACAAAGAAGTTTCTCAGAACTGATGGCACATGTTTCTCGACTGAAATCATTCAGCAAGTAAATGGGAAGGTCAGTGAATGGGGAGACAGCGAAACATATTTTCACATTATGAGATTTCAGAATATTGAGGATAAAGAGAAGATCCTGAAAGTTTCCAGGATGGGAGTAGGGGAATGAAGCAGGCTACATTCAGATGTCAGGGAAATGATACAGAAACAGACATCTCTGAATGGCACTGGAAGATAGAATTCAATGAAACACTGGTTTAAAAATTGAAGGAGTCCCTTCTTGTATCCCCCCCCCAACAACAATTTGGCATCCATTCACAGAAAAAGTGTTTTTGTGGGAGCCAGGACCCTATGCCAAGGATCTGGGAGATGTCTCATCCACCACTGCATTGTGCAATAGTCAAACAGATCTTGGTCCTGGCTATGAGCACAAAAGTGGCCCATGAACTGGCCCCTGGCCCTTTGCCTGCAGTCCAGTAGCCCTGGAAAGCACTGACTTAGACAATCATCAGTAGATAAGAAGGTCTTTATGGAAGTCCAGGAATCCAGCAGAGAAGTTTTAGCACACTGTTGGAACAACAACAACAAAAAAAATCAGAGACTGGGGATGCCTGGGTGGCTCAGTCAGTTAAGTGTCTGCCTTCAGCTCAGGTCATCGTCCCAGGGTCCTGGAATCCAAGCAACATCGGGCTCCTTGCTCAGCGGGGAGCCTGCTTCTCCCTCTGCCTGCCACTCCCCCTGCTTGTGCACTTTCTCTCTCTCTCTCTCTGACAAATAAATAAATAAAATCTTAAGGAAAAAAAAATCAGAGACTGAACAAGATGAAAGTGGTAAGAAAAAGCTTGAGTTTAACCTGAAGTGGCACATCTAGTGCCACGAGAGCCCTTCTCAGCCTATGATCCTCATGTGGAGGAAAGTAAGAACGTGTGAGTGCCTGGCTTTCCCAACTGCATGGGATGCTGCCAGAGGCCCATTTCTCTCTCATCCCATCCAGAGTACTGCATCATGAATTGCATGGCCGGGGGTGGTGAGCAGCAAGGAGAGCAACAGCAAAGGCTTGGAATATGCCAAAAGGAAAACCAACCCTACTAACCACTTTTTGGACTCCATCAGGAGGCCCACCCCATAGCTGTTGAGATGCCTCACCTCTCAACCTCCACAACGGGACCATGGAAATCAACAGCACTCTGTGGGCTGCACTCACACACCTCCATGGGCAGCTCTTTGAGTGTGCCCCTAACCGTAGTAAAAGTGAGCTTTGGCAGACAACTAGTGAGCATGCACAGAAAGCTGGACTGTTTCTATGGGCCAGGAAGGGACAAAAAATGAACATTTAGCATCACCTTTGAGAAGGTGAAAGGGTGGCTCTCAGCAATAGGCCCAGGGTGCTGCAGGATCAAAAGAAAGCATATAGGCTAAAGACTCTGCCACAAAACATAAGAAACAATACAGATGCACATAGGGGGAAGAGAGAGAGGCAAACCATAAAGCAAACACTCTTAACTACGGAGAAGAAACTGAGGGTTGCTGGAGGGGAGTTGAGTAGGGGATGGGCTAAATAGGTTATGGGTTTTAAGGAGGGCATTTGTTGGAATGAGCACTGGGTGTTGAATGTAAGTGATGAATCACTAAATTCTACTCCTGAAATTAATATTACACTGTATGTTAACCAACTAGAATTTAAATAAAAACTTGAAACAAAGAGGGGTGACTGGGTGGCTCAGAGTTAAGCCTCTGCCTTGGGCTAAGATCATGATCCCAGAGTCCTGGGATCGAGCCCCCCATCCAGCTTCTTGCTCCGCAGAGAGCCTACTTCTCCATCTCCCTCTGCCTGCTGCTTCCCCTGCTTGTGTGGACACTCTCGCTCTCTCTCTCTCTCTTTCTCTCTCTGTTAAACAAACAAACAAATAAATAAATCTTGAAACCAACCAACAACAAAAAAGAATCTGCCACAAGAGGGAGCAAGAAGTGTGGAGCAATGTGTATCCACAGAAAATCTGAGAAATCCCCAGAATCCCTAGTAGGGCTGAAGGAAGATGATTCTTTCCCAAAATTATTCAGTAAAGAATGGAGGAGGTGACTGCTACTTAAATGCAAAGATAGCAGTGCAAAATTTCAAGGAACACAGAAAGTCATGGAAACATGACACCACAAAGGGATCACAATAATCTTCCATTAATCAACCCAAAGACATGAAGATCTGCAATTTACCCAACAAGGAATTCAAAATAGCTGTTTTAAGAAAGCTCAACAAGCTATAGGAACACACAGAAAGACTAGTCAATGAAATCAGGAAAACGATGTGCAAACAAAATGAGAAGTTAAATTAAAAAAAAAAAGAAATCGTTTAAAAAATTCTGAGGTGAAAGGTACAATAAATGAAAAATGCAACAGAGAGCCAAAATTAGAATTGATCAAGCAGAAGAAAGAAGCTGAAATTGAAGACAAAACCTTTTAAATGATCTATTCAGAGACAACAAAGAAAAAATAATTTAAAAGAGTGAAGAGGGGTGCCTGGGTGGCTCAGTGGGTTAAAGCCTCTGCCTTCGGCTCAGGTCATGATCCCAGGGTCCTGGGATCTAACTTGAGTTGGGCTCTCTGCTCAGCGGGGAGCATGCTTCCTTTCCTCTCTCTCTACCTGCCTCTCTGCCTACTTGTGTTCTCTGTCTGCCAAATAAATAAATAAAATCTTTAAAAAAAAAAAGAGAGTGAAGAAAGTTTATGTGATCTATGGAATACCATTGAATGAGCCAATCTGAGAATTCCTGGCATTCAAGAAGAGAGGAGGATGGGGACAGAAAACTTATTTTCAAAAATAATGGCTGGTTGTTTTCTTCATTAGCGCATATACAAAAACTGGAATGATACAGAGAAGATTAGCTATGGTGACTGCCTGCACAAGGATGACATACAAATTCAAGACATTCCATATTTTAAAAAGTAATAATGGCTCAAAAGTTTCATATCTGGAGAGAGATATGGCCATCCATGTTCATGAAACTCATGGGTACCCTAATTCAATTCAGTAAACTATTCTCCAAGACACATTATAAAAGCTGTCAAAAATCAGGGATGCCTGGGTGGCTCAGTTGGTTAAGCGGCTGCCTTCGGTTCAGGTCATGATCCCAGCGTCCTGGTATCGAGTCCCACATCGGGCTCCTTGCTCGGCAGGGAGCCTGCTTCTCCCTCTGTCTCTGTCTGCCACTCTGCCTGTGCTCGCTCGCTCACTCTCCCTCTCTCTGACAAATAAATAAATAAATATAAAAAATATGCCAAAAATCTGTCAAAAATCAAAGACAAAGAATCTTACAAGCAGGAAGAGTAAAGAAACTTATCACTTACAAAGGAACCCCCATAAGGCTATCAGCAGTTTTCTCAGCAGAAACCTTATAGGCCAGGAGAGAGTGGGATACTCTATGGATGAAAGTTGTCCTTTAGAAATGAATGAGAGAGACATTCTCAGGCAGACAAAAGCTGAGGGAGTTCATCACCATCTGACTTACAAGAAATTCTGAAAGGAGTTCTTAAAGCTTCAATGAAAAGGGAAAAATTAGTAACATGAAAACATGGAACACACTGGAAAGGTAAATATGTAGTCAATTTCAGAATATTATAACATTGTATATGGTACTGTGTTAGCCACTTAATCCTAGCAAAAAATTTAAAGGATACAAGTATTAAATACAGCAATAGCTATAATAATTTATTAGTGAATATATAATATAAAAAGAGGTAAACTGTGAAATTAAAAAAATTAAATGAGTAGAAAAGTAAAATTTCTTATGTAACTGAAGTTAAGCTGCTGTTAGCTTAAAATAGACTGTTATATGTATATAAGATGTTTTAGGTAAGCCTCATGACAATTACAGCAAATACACAAAGATGAAAAGAAGGGAATCAAAGCATTTACCGTTATGGAAAACCATCAATTCATAAACAAAAGCAGCAAAAGAGGATGAAAGGAACAAGGAGACCAAAACAAAACAAAACAAAACAAAACAAAACAAAAAGAAAACAATTAATATTATGGAATAACTAAGTCCTTATCAATAATTATGCAAAATATAAATGAAATAAATTCTTTAATCAAAAGACAAAGTAGCTGAATGGAAAAAATAATAACAAAAACAAGAACAAACTATATGCTTCCTACGAAAGACTCACTTCAGTTTTAAGGACACACATAGGTTCAAAGTGAAGAAACAGAAAAATATATTTAATGCAAAAAGAAACCAAAAGAGAGCAGGAATAGCTGCACTGGTATTAAAATAGGCCTTAAGTGACAGGCGGTAAAGATACAAAGAAGGTCCTTAAATAAAGGGATCAGTTCATCAAGAGGATATAACAATCTTAAATATACATACCCCCAACATTGTAGGATCTAAATATATCAAACAAATACCAACAGGTTTGAAGGGAAAAACAAACAACAATACAATAATAGTAAGGGATATCAATATCACACTTTCAACAAAGGATCAATCATCCACACAGAAAATCGGTATGAAAATATTGCACCTGAACTCTGCATTAGCCCAAATGAACCCAACCAAAATATTCCATCCAACAACAGCAGAATACATTTCCTTCTCAAGTACACAAAAATTCCTCCAGGATAGAACATATGCTAGGTCACAAAACAAGTCTTAGCAAATTTAAGAAGACTAAAATCGTATCATTAGGTCAGAAATACCTCTTCATAATAGTATGAATATAGAAAACAATAACAACAGGAAAATGGAAAAAATCCATAATGATGTGGAATTAACACATTCCTAAATAACCAATAGATCAAAGAAATCAAAAGAGAAATTAAAAAATATCTTGAAACAAATGAAAATGGAAAGTCAGCATACCAAAACTTATGGAATGCAGCAAAAGCAGTTCTATAAAGGAAGTTTATAATGATATAAATGACTATATGAAGCTAAGAGTTGGTTTTTTGAAAAGATTATGAAAATTGACAAACCTTAGGTAGACTAAGAACAAAAAAGAGAGAAGACTCAAGTAAATAAAATCAGAAATGAAAGATGAAGCATTACAATGGATGCTGCAGAAGTTCAAAAAAGTCCTAAGACACTACTATGAAGAACTGTATGCTAACAAATTGGATAACCTAGAAGAAATGGATAAATTCCTAGAAACATACAATCTACGACTGAATAAGAAAGAAAATGAAAATATGAAAAAACTAAATTTTAGGAAGAAGATTGAATTAACAATCAAAAACCTCCCAACAAAGGAAAGCACAGGACCAGATGGTTTCACTGGTGAATTCTGCCAAACATTAACACCATCCTTTCTTGAACTCTTCCAAAAAATGAAGAGGAGGCTATACTCTCGAAACTCATTTTGTCAGGCCAGGATTACTCTTATATGAAAGGCAGAAAAGGACACTACAAGAAAAAAAAATGGCAATCCAATATTCTTGATAAATAGAGATGCAAAAATTCTCAACAATATATTAACAACTTAATTCAACAGCACGTTAAAAGAATCATATACCATGATCAAGTATGATTTATTCTTAGTATTCAAAGGTGGTTCAACATACACAAATGTGACTCACTACACTAACAGAATGAAAGATAAAAATCATATGATTATCTTAATAGATGCAGAAAGAACATTTGACAAAATTAATCATCGCTTCATGGTAAAAGCTCATAAAAATTTGTATATAGAAGGAATGTTCCTCAACATAAGTAAGGTCATATATGACAAGACCACAGCTAACATCATACCCAATGATGAAAAGCTGAATGCTTTCCCTCTAAGATCAGGAATAAGACAAGGGTACCCACTTTTACCACTCTTATTCATCATAAAACTGATATCCTAGCTGGAGCAATTAGTCAAGAAAATGAAATGAAAGACCTACAAATCAGAAAGAAAGAAGTAAAAAATTATTTGCAGAAGATATAATGTAATAGATATGGAAAAGTCTAAAGGCTCCACTAAAAACTGTTGGAACTATTATAAATATTCAATAAAGTTGCAGGTCATATAATCAACATATAAACATCAGTTGCATTTTTATAGACTAACAGTAAACTACCTGAAAAAATAAGAAAACAATCCCATTTACAATAGCATAAAAATACTTAGGAATAAATTTAGCCAAGGAGATAAAATATCTGTATATTTAGATCTTTCATTTTTTTTCCCCTTTCAACACGTATTTTTTTTTAATTTTTATTTTTTATAAACAAATTTTTATCCCCAGGGGTACATGTCTGTGAATCGCCAGGTTTATACACTTCACAGCACTAACCATAGCACATACCCTCCCCAATGTCCATTACCCCACCCACCTTTCCCGACCCCCTCCCCCCAGCAACCCTCAGTTTGTTTTGTGAGATTAAGAGTCACTTATGG
>PISX010012249.1:0-61473 GCA_004024625.1 Mellivora capensis | reverse complement strand
CAACATCTTCCTAGGAACATCGCCAAAGGCAATGGAAGCAAGGGCAAAAATGAACTATTGGGATTTCATCAAGATCAAAAGCTTTTGCACAGCAAAGGAAACAGTCAACAAAACCAAAGACAACTGACAGAATGGGAGAAGATATTTGCAAACGACATATCAGATAAAGGTGTAGTGTCCAAAATCTATAAAGAACTTATCAAACTCAACACCCAAAGAACAAATAATCCAATCAAGAAGTGGGCAGAGGACATGAACAGACATTTCTGCAATGAAGACATCCAGATGGCCAACAGACACATGAAAAAGTGCTCCACGTCACTCGGCATCAGGGAAATACAAATTAAAACCACAGTGAGATATCACCTCACACCAGTAGAATGGCTAAAATTAACAAGTCAGGAAATGACAGATGCTGGCGAGGATGTGGAGAAAGGGGAACACTCCTACACTGTTGGTCGGAATGCAAGCTGGGGCAACTGCTCTGGAAAATAGCATGGAGGTTCCTCAAAAAGTTGAAAATAGAACTACCCTATGACCCAGCAATTGCACTACTGGGTATTTACCCTAAAGATACAAACGTAGTGATCCAAAGGGGCACGTGCACCCGAATGTTTATAGCAGCAATGTCTACAATAGCCAAACTATGGCAAGAGCCTAGATGTCCTTCAACAGATGAATGGATATAGAAGATGTGGTATATATACACGATGGAATACTATGCAGCCATCAAAAGAAATGAAATCTTGCCATTTGCAACGACGTGGATGGAACTAGAGGGTATCATGCTTAGTGAAATAAGTCAATCAGAGAAAGACAACTATCATATGATATCCCTGATATGAGGAAGTGGAGAAGAAACATGGGGGACCAGGGGGATAGAAAAAGAAGAAAAGAAACAAGATGGGATTGGGAGGGTGACAAACCATAAGTGACTCTTAATCTCACAAAACAAACTGAGGGTTGCTGGGGGGAGGGGGTCGGGAAAGGTGGGTGGGGTAATGGACATTGGGGAGGGTATGTGCTATGGTTAGTGCTGTGAAGTGTGTAAACCTGGCGATTCACAGACATGTACCCCTGGGGATAAAAATATGTTTTTAAAAAAAAAAATTCACATGTTGAAATCCCAATAAGATGATTTTATTTTTTTTTTATTTTATTTTTTTTAAAGATTTCATTTATTCACCTGACAGAGAGAGACCACAGGTAGACAGAGAGGCAGGCAGAGACAGTGAGAGGGAAACAGGCTCCCTGCCAAGCAGAGAGGCCGATGCGGGACTCGATCCCAGGACCCAGAGATCATGACCTGAGCTGAAGGCAGTGGCTTAACCCACTGAGCCACCCAGGCACCCCCAATAAGATGATTTTAGAAGACAGAGTTTGGGATTGGTGACTAGGTCATGAGGATGGAGATATTAGTGCTCTAATCAGAAAGATCTCACCAAGTTCCATAGCTTCTTCTGGCATGTGAAGATATAAAAAGTTTACAATCAAAAGAGGGCACTCATCCAAACATGCTGGCACTCTGATCTCAGATTTATAGCCTCCAGAACTAAATAAATAAATTTCTGTTGTTCATATGATACCCAGTCTGTGACATTTTGTTGTTGTTATTGAGAAATAAATTTCTGTTGTTCATATGATACCCGGTCTGTGACATTTTGTCATAGCAGCCCAAATAGACTAAAACATGTCTCTCTCAATTTTTGCCCTTTGCAGTAATTTTGACCAAGTTTAATAGAAGATTGTTAAGTATTTTCTGGTTTAATATGTTAGATAATAATTGGAATTAATGTAATACATCAGTGTCTTGGGTAAGGATACTCTCTGATGCCAAGATGATGTTAAAAATCTATTAGTAATAATCTGTTAGTAATCTAATAATGTAATAGATCATCAATCTTTCATTCATCTCTTTGACATATAGTGAGCACCTACTATATACCCGGCTTTGCTTGGTGTGCTGAGGATGTAGAAATAAAAGACTGTCTTAAAGAATTTTAGTTTATTATTGTAATTTTAAAAAGTCAAACAATGGTATAAAGTGATAATTGTTGTGATAGAGGAAAGCACAGCATGCTGCAAGAACCTAGAATTGTACATTTGGATATTAGGATGTGTGGAGGGAGAGATGAGTTAATAAAGAAAGAGTTTCTAGGAAAAAAAAAGTTTGAACAAAGGATAGGAAATGAAAGATGAGACAGAGAAGTGAGTAATTGGTAAGCAGGATTAAGAAGTTACTCTGTTTTGCTCTGTCTGGTTTCCTGGTTCTACACTTTGCTAAAATTGATTCCATTCATAGTTTTCTTATGCTCCTCTCCGCTTTACTGTCAGACTCTTCCCTGAACTAAGACATCAATTTTGAGTTCACTGGAGAGCAACATCCATACCCTACTCTCCTCCCAGACAAGTAAATTCCTTGGGGAATGGCAAGATGCTGTGTGATGTTTATAAGGGCAGTTCACAACAAAATATCTTATGGGAGATTCTTGGGTTTCTTTGAAGAAAGTTATAATAAAAATAGAGGCATATCAAATGAGATCTGATGCATTCAGGATGGTATGGCTGTAGACAATGACAATTACCATATGGTTTCACTCATACGTGGAATATAAGAAACAGCATAGAGGATCATGGGTTAAAGGAAGGAAAACTGAAGGGGAAGTCATCAGAGAAAGAGACAAACCATGAAAGAACAAACTGAGGGCTGCTAGAGGGGAAGTGGGTGGAGAGATGGGGTAATTGAGTGATGGGTATTAAGGAGGGCATATGATGTGATGAGCATGGGATGTTATATGAAACTGATAAATTATTGAACACTACATCTGAAACTAATGATGTACTATATGTTGACAAATTGAATTTAAATAAAAAATTAAAAAATAAATAAAAATAGAAGCATATCCTTAGACACAGTGATTCCACCTTATATCTTGTATAAATTACCATATACAAACTTTACAAATATAGATGATATAGATAAATGGGTACACATAAATACACAACACATATATATGGTATATGCCTACTGAAGAAGATTATTGTCTTGGCTTCTCTGCATCTTCCCCATCCCACCTTCCATTGGAGTAATCCTTTTTCAGAAGGGTTCTTTGATTTTCAGTAGTACAGAATATAAAGTTAGAGGAATGGAAAAGAAGAACAAGAAACACTTAGGACAGAGGAAATCTTCAGAGGGAAGTTTTGAAGATCTCTTATTTTTATCAAAGAAAAGAAGCTATACATGTTTGTTTATGTAGATTTAAAAATATGTCTACTAACAGACATATATGTAGTTTCTTTTGAATATATAGATATAGTCATAAAATGCATTCATACATATATGGAAAAACTGCTGGAATGGTGCCTTCCATACTGCTAACCTTTATCTGAGGAATGGAATTGGATTGGGGTAAGGGGCAAATTTTCACATTCTTTTTGAAGTGAGCATGTGTTAACTTTGTAATTTAATAAAACCGATGAAGATTTTTAAGAGAAAAAAAAAAAACAGATTCACTGGGGTGCCTGGGTGCCTCATTGGGTTAGGCCTCTGCCTTTGGCTCAGGTCATGATCTCAGGGTCCTGGGATCGAGCCCCGTATCAGGCACTCTGCTCAGCAGGGAAGCTGCTTCCCCCCCTCTCTCTGCCTGCTTCTCTGCCTACTTGTGATCTTTGTCAAATAAATAAATAAAATCTTAAAAAAAAAAAAAAACAGATTCACAGTATTAAAAAAAAAAAAATCATGCCATTCGTTTTTCCTCTACAAAAAAATCATAGATACCTAGAGCTGAAAGGGAGCCCAAGAGACCACCCAGTCCAGACAGGGCTATGTCTAGCCCATCCAGCAGATGGTTGCATTTTCTTTTCTTTATGTTCCCCAGGAATGGAGAGATTCCCATGGTAGTCTATTCTTGGTTTCAATTATCCTTCCTCTCTTGAAATTTCCGCTTCTGAAGAAATAAATTCCCATAGCAGGGAGACATTGTTAGTAAAGTGTTATTTTTAGTTATTATTCTGAAGCATATGAGGTGAATGATGAAAGGTAAAAAATTCAAATACCTGATATGTGTGCTAAACTGAAATTATCTGTTGAAGGACTTTCCAAGTGACTTAGTATAAGTCATAGCATCTGAAACATTAGCAAGTCTAGCAGGACAAATCTGGTAAAGTAGACAGTTTTCTAACTATAACTTAAACACAGAAGTCTTCTAAGTACTGACTTAGTTCTCTCATATTTTGGATACCTGAGTACTCTAGCATCTACGATTTTACAATGGGATTAAATCCAGCCACTAATTCTAATCTAGGAAAAGTTCACAGGTAAGTTAAAAAAAAAAATCAGAATCTTACAAAGCAGGAAAGAAAGCAGAGCACTGTTCAAATTTCCTAAATGTATTCCTTAAGAGTAGCTGCCAGGTCTTTTTCTACTTTCTTATATATCTAGAAAATATTCTGGGGGCATTTTCTGCATTCAAGAAAGTCATTTTTAGTGGAGGGATTGCTATGTTCAAGGAAGAAATGATGGTTTAAGATGAAGGCAGATCTTAAACCATTGGGGTTAGTTTAGAGTTGATCTTGATTAGGGCTATATCTATTCAGATGTTAGTCCTCTTTTTGGTTATTCTTGTAAAAATGATTTAGAGATGTCTTGTTAAACTATTCATTTCTCAGCAAATAAAAACACCTCTTAATTATGAGGCCAGAGGAGTTGTAAGTCACATATACTCTAAATAATACATTTGCTAATATTGTATAAAGATTGGGAAGCATTTCAGAAGGGTTACTATTGATATCCTTTGTTAATAGCTTCCCCTTCCCTTATAACCTAACTTATATCTGCAAATTTCAGGTAAATACACCAAATCAAAGCTGCACGCAAATACTTCATCATTGAGAACTCAAAAGAAACAACTATTTTCAGTTCAGTTTTCACATACAATAAATATAATGCTTACTTAATGAAATACATCATGTGTTAGCATTTTTAAAGAAACATGGTTTTACTTTCATTTCAAATACTTACCCTATTAGGAATACCTACCGTTCAATATTGCATATCTTACATGGTGACATGAAAACTAGATAAAATTGCTTCATTTTCTGAGTAGAACAATAGAGATACAGGCCTCAGGGCTCAGAAGAGGAATCATAAGTGACACTTGAGGTGGGTGGCCTAAGAAGTTTCATACTCATTATTTACATGTCCAGACATTATATTTTGGCCGGGAGGTGGGTGGCAAGTTCATCTGATTAGCCTGTAATGCCTTAGAAGTGCTGCTTAAATGAAACTATCAAGATCTCCCCTAAAATTTTTTATTTCATATAAAACTAATGTCTTCCTTGTCCATTCACTAGTCCAGTGATTCCCAGCAGGAGATGGGAGAGGAGGATTTTAGTCTCCAGGGAGACACTCTACAGTGTCTGGAGGCATATTTTGTTGTCACAATTTCAGGGTATCAAACAGAGGCCGGGAGGATGCTGAGCATCCTTTAATGTGCATGAGAGTCCCCAGAAGAAAGGCTTAATTGTCCCACCGAAAATATTAGTAGTGCTGAGGTATAAACTAGCTGCTGCTTCTCTTCTGTGCTCAAATATTGCCCCTCAAAGGGTCCCTCTGCACCCCTACACCAGATTACACACTCCAACTCCCGTTCAAGCCATTCTTTACCACATCTCTCTTTCATTTTGTTTGTGGCCTATGCTATTTATCATTTTTCTTGTTCATCTCTGTTTCTGTTATGAAAACAGCTATGCTTACACCGTAATAAACATCTGTAGTGAGAGTGAATATATACACATTTATATTTATTCACATTCACATTTGAAATTGGTTTGCTAAGCCTTTATCTGGGACTAACACTTACAACCAATATTTATTGCACAATTGCTATAGGATCAATAGTCTTCTGAAAGTTTTACACGGATTATCTCATTTAATCGATTCAATTCACTCAGGTAAGCACTCTAAAGATTTCTATTTTACTGGTGAAGAAACTGAGGGAGAATTAAGTTATCAAGTTCAAGCAGTTAGTACGTGCATAGGCACGGTACCAGTAGGCAATGACAGTGCTCTGACCAAGGAAGCCTGCGCAAGCTTCTTTGTTATTAAATAGGAGCCAAAGGCTACTTAAGAGACACGGTTGGTTCTCTGTGAACCAAAGTCGTAATCAGATGGATTTTATTTGATTTATTTCAATTCAAGAACAATGCATCAACTATCTTCCAGGTGTGAATGTTATGCTCAGTGCTACTGAGCACTCAAAGAGAAGTAATTTCTTTTGATAATAAACAGACAGCCCCAATTGTACTCTGGTAAATGAGAATCCATAATGCTGGGTGATCTCACAGTTCTTTTGCAACATGAAAAGTTGACCAAACAGAACTCTTCTGCTCCTTCATTTTACCTTAATGCCATTAAATATACATAATGTAAATGTAAATGAATACATATGTAAATATACATAATGCAGATATTGTATATGGACTAGTAAAACAGTTTATATATAATGGACCAATCTGAAGTGCTGGAAGAGCAAACTTTGCACTAAAAAATGCTGCCCATGTCTTGGGTCCCTTACATACGTTTTAACTTAAGAAACTTCTCTCTCTTAACCTCTTATAAATATAGTTCACAATTATATTGAGTAAACCCACAGGCTCTTATTTAGAAACATAAAACAGGCACAAAAATAAATTTACAGCAGGGTAACAATTTTCTTTTTCTTTTAACCTCTTGCAAATGCCAACTTTCATTCCCCAAATTATTCTTTGGAGAAAAGAAAGACAATACAATTAATACACCTTGTCTCTGAGCCCCTAAGTGTGTTGTCAGGTCTGAGCACTACAACATGGAAACATCTTGGCTCTCTGGGTTCTTTTCTTTTCCCATTACAGAATAAACAGTTTTTAGGGTCTTTGCCTTCAACCAGAGAACCCAGTTGTGCAGAAAAGATCAAATTATTTTCCTGACTAAATGGAAAATCTTAAAAAAAAAATGCATGTGATCACCATATCTACACAATCTACACAAGGACTGTTGGCAGTTCTGAAATATTTGAAACAAGTGTTACCATGGTTTTTTTTCCCCTCTTTCTTATTTAAAACAAAAGAAATTGATAAAACACAGTCTTAGAATCTCACAAGTACACTTTGTTACTATGGATTTTCCTTATCAGAGATCATCTGTTCTTTCTTCCTGCTTCAAGGAACAAACTACACACTTAAATTCTTCAAATTCCTCTGACAAAATATTGCTTTAACATACCTTATTGCCCGCAATCCCTGCCAACAGCTCAAAGCTCTTATTATCAAGAAAGGTGATTCTTTTGTCAAAGTGAAATTCTTCTACTATTTAATACAGTTCCGTTGTCTTAGAATATGGAGAAATATAACAACCTCCCTTAGTTAATCTTCAGTTAATAGCAGCAAATATGTTTGAGTGCTTTAGATGTTTACAGAGGACTTTTACATACGTTGTCTCATTTGAGAGTAAAAACATCTCATTTTGGATATGAGGAAATTGATACTTACAGAGATATAGGCCACATAGCTGGTATATAACAAAATGGGAATTCAACTTGAGTTATTCTGGCTTTTTTCTCTTGAAAAAATGGAACTTTCATTTGTTTCAATGGATAATATTATGACACCATTTTCTCATTTCCTGGAGTTCTTTTTGAAATTTTGTCAAATATTCCACATTTCTTAAATTAGGCAGAGTTCATTCTAGACATCGCTGAGGATAATAGGTGATGAATTCCCACAATTTACAGACCGTCCTTAATGTGTGTGTGTGGGAGGGGAGGGTTAGCTCATAGTATGTTACTGATATGAAATGATAGTTTGTTTTCTGCTATTAATTAGTTATGTAATTATGGCAAAGCACCCCCTCACACACACCAGGACCCCAGGTCCACATGTGAGAATTGAAGAGTTTGATATTACTGGTTGGGAGGTGTAAGAGCCAACTTGGAGATCATCCGAAAAACTTCTTGGGCCTGATTACCAATCAATAAAGATCTGTTGAATTTCACTAGATTTAATTGTGCCCCTGAGAAAACAGAAGCCTGGAGAAACTGAAAAATTTGACCAAAGTCACACAGCAAGAAGACTACAGGATTCTGGCTCCTGATTCCTTGTTTGTATCTTACAATCACTATATCTGAACTCTGAGAACATAGTTTAAATCCTTCCTTTAAAATCTTTGATTATTAAATGACTTCTGTTTAGGTTTCCATTTATTTAAATGTCTTGCCCATTGTTTATCTGAAATAAGTTTTTTAATACTTGCTCGGAATAACAACTTTATGTTCAGACAAATACATTTGTTTAAAATTTCCAGGATGTAAGTCATTTATCACTACTTATAACTCACAATAAACCCTAAACTGATTGCTACTTGCCCAGAGATAAGACAGACACACATTAGAGCCCTACTTAATTTTCAAAGTTTATTATGAGAAGAGATTTAACAAAACAATTAAGAGAATAATTTTATCCCAATTTCTAGTGTAACCAGAGATTTAATCAACAGCAACATATTTTTTCCCATTCATTCATTCATTCATTCACATATGCATGCATTTATTCATTCATCCAACAATATACTGCAGTGATTCAGTGAAGTTCAGATATCCCACTTTTTTTGATTTAACTTTGGATAGATTATGTACCAAATCTAAGCCACAGGTTTCTATCTTATAAAATATTTGTACTGCCTAATCAAGAGATAAATTATAAGGAAAAGTGGAAATAATACATGGAAAGTACTGAGGATAACAGAAATGTACCCAGTAATTGCTCAGTAAATACTGGCTGCTTTTCTGAATAAATGATAAATACGTGTACAGTATTGTCTACAAACCTAGATTTAGGCTAAGCACTCAAGATACACTTGTGGACAATGTGGACAGTATTTTCTGCCTTAGAGGAACTCACAGTGAAGCAGTGAAGACATATATGGAGTCCAGAGATTATAGCAAAGAGATCTAAGTCCTATGAGAAAGGTGGTGCCAGATCCCATGGTGACATAAAGAAAGATGTGACCATCTTGGCTCTAGGGGGTCAGGAGAGTCTTAAAGGGAGAATGTGTTAGTCAGATAGAGAGAAAGGAGTTATGGTCAAGAAGCAATGAAGAGCCAATGCATGGTGCATATGGAAAGAAACACCAGGTTGTGAAAGATCTTCAGGACTATGTTAATAAGGAGTTTGGGCTTTTATTTTGGGTAATAGTAAGCTCATTAAACAGAGGAGCAAGACAATTACATGTTTTGTTGTTTTGTTTTACTTTGTTTTGTTTTGTTTAAAGATGGCCCTTCTGGGTAGAAAATATACCAAAAAAGAAAAAAAGACAGATGACAGGGAAACCACTTCAGGGGTTTTCATCATGGCTCGGGCAGGAGATGTGGTGGCCCAGACAGTGGTATTGGCTCTGAGTATAGACTGGAGATTGTAATAAGGGATATAGAGATTGCAATGATCACAGTGCATGCTCCAGATTGGATACCTCCTCAAGTATATCCAAAGTATTAAAGCTCCCCAAAACTTTCACTAGCTACTTCAATTGAAGACTGCCTTCATGGTGGTAAAATTAAAAAGATGAAATTATGTGAATATTTCTTTTTCTTTTCAGTGAAAAGACTAAATTAGATGCTCTAGCCCTCAACCACTCCCAGGAATAGTCTAAAAGGTAATATTGTGTGGACCTACTATTTCAGGATTGATTCCCTCCTCTTTGCAAGGTGATTATTCTTTAAAATAACCTATGGTGCCCTGAATTTATCTCAATTTATCCATTATTGCACTTACATTAGAATTGCTTTTCCACTGGCTCCCATTCATGTCCCAGCCACATGAGGGTGAGGACAGGAATTGCCTCTTGCACATCATTGTATTCCCATGTCTGGCACACAGAGGTGATCTCTAAATGAACATTGAAGGAGGGAGGAAGGAAGGAAGGGAGGGAGGGAGGAATTAGAAAGATATGAGAAGAATCATGCCTAATATAGGCCCTGAGTACAATAAAACATTTCCTCCTCTTTTGCATAAATATATGCATTTTCTCTCACTATGTTAGTGGCAGAGACATACTGGATTTAGACAGACTCAAAATGTATCAAATTACATTTTATTACAGTAAAAGAATATGGTTTCTGGAGTTGATCATATCTGTGTTCAGATTCTACCTTGGCCAGATATTATTAGTTAATTAACTGAGTCTCTGTTTTCTCATCCATAATGTATAGAAAAATGGTAATCATATAAGAGGATTGATAAAGGATTGAATCATATAATATGTTAGATAATATGATATGTGATAGATGATCTATATTTGGTAATTCTTATTATTAGGCACTTCTCAATAGTTCCTAAACAAGATGACTAACAAAAACGTTGTGAACAAATAAGAGGTCACAATTAATAACAATTCCTTCTGAACAATAAAGAAACCTCACCAGTGAAAACAAAGGTTTTCATGAATGAGAAATTTTTTTTCTTTCTATCAAAATTGCTCAGTGCAGCCACCTAATAAGACAGATACTTTAAAAAAAGAAAATATTTCTCAGTTAGACACTAACCACCTAAAACTTACAAGTTGGAAATATTAAGAATATAATTCCGGGGACGCCTGGGTGGCTGAGTTGGTTGAGCGGCTGCCTTCGGCTCAGGTCATGATCCCAGCGTCCTGGGATCGAGTCCCACATCAGGCTCCTGCCCAGCAGGGAGCCTGCTTCTCCCTCTGCCTCTGCCTGCCACTCTGTCTGCCTGTGCTCGCTCGCGCTCTCCCTCTCTCTCTGACAAATAAATAAATTTTAAAAAAATTTTAAAAAATTTTAAAAGAATATAATTCTGTACTTGAGAGGAAACTTTAAGAAAATGACAAATGAATTTCAAATGGTCAGAATCTGGGTTAAATTTACTATTTCATATATGGAAGTTGTAAAATTAGTTCCATTGACTTAAAAAAGAAGTCATAAAATGATGAAGAACTACTATGGGTTCAACAACTCCCCTTAAGGGTAGGCAACAAATTGATTATATCAGCATCACAAAATGTTTGAAAAATAATAAGGTACTTATTTTGTCTATCAGCAATATGGAATTGGAGATTCTTTAATATGGAATTGCAGATTCTATAACACCTAAGAATTTCTTAGGCTCTTCTACTGATAAATTGGGAACAACTGATACGCATTACATAAATAGTGGAAGAATTCAGGACACATTTCAACTGTAAACGTCTATGCTTTCTACATGCTTCAAATTTTTTAAACAAGGGAACTTTTATTAGACAAACTGGAGGAGGACAAAATAGTAATAAGACCATTTGAGTATTTTTCCTCTCATGAATTGGTCTTGTTCTTTGTCTACTCTGTATATTAGATAATATTCTAAATTTATGTGATTTGCTCCATGTAATTTTACATATATATGCATATACTTTTTCATACACCTGTATATAATAACATCTTATTCATTATGAACTCACTTCACCAATTAGGTTGAAAGTTCTTTGTGGGCAATGTTTTTTACTTCCCTTATTTCCCTAGCACCTTTGGTAGAAAGTGGGAATAATAAATAATTGTTAGTTAATAGGCTAGTTGGCTTTTTAATGTTGTTAAAGATCCTATGAGAGTTTTAGATCAAAATGCATTTCTACTTTGGAATAAAGGTGAGTGGTGGATAAAGATAGAGATTTTATTCACAAGCTGTGGCTGAGCTTTGAGGTGAGAGAACCAGTGTAGGGCCTTGGGTTCACATGGCGTGCACTCAGCCCAGTATCTCTGTCCTCTGTGCTGACAGCTGCCAAATTAGTCTCCCTCTGGTAATGATCCCCAAGTTAGCTTTAGTTAATGAACTGAAAGGAGCTGCAGGTACTTCTGGCCATTAACTGCCTTTCTTTGTGGCTCTGTGAGCTTGCAAGCTTTCTCTCATCCCAGAATCCAATGGCAGCCATCTAAGGGGCCTGCTGTGAGGCAGATTACAGTGAGACAAATCTGTGTGAGGCAAGTTCTCATCTGAGAGCCCTTGCCAGAGCCAAGAAGCTCATGCTTTAAGTTTTAATTAAAGACAAACTGAACAATTTTGGGGAAAAGTTTAGGCACTCCTGACCGGGAAGACAGCCATAGACTGTGTAGCTGGGGTTATCATGGGCTTGTCTCCATCTGCATAGTGGGATGCTAAGGGCAATACAACTACCATGCATTAGAAAATGAGATGTCACTCTAGTCCTCAAAGAAATTTAATAACAAAAAATGGACAAAGGAATAGAAAAAAAAACATAGAAAAGTGCAGGTATATTTTCCATACAGATACAGATAAATATGAAAATGAAACCTTCAGAGGGGAAAAAATTACCATAAAAATACCAGTTGAGAGTTTTACTTTTATTTATTTATTTATTTATTTTTAAGATTTTATTTATTTATTTGACAGAGAGAGATCAGAAGTAGGCAGAGAGGCAGGCAGAGAGAGAGAGGAGGAAGCAGGCTCCCTGCCAAGCAGAGAGCCGATGCAGGACTCGATTCCAGGACCCTGAGATCATGACCTGAGCTGAAGGCAGAGGCTTAATCTGCTGAGCCACCCAAGGGACCTGAAAGAGTTTTACTTTTAAATAAAACTTAGCGTATGGCCTTAACAGGCAATTTGGAACTCATGAACATAAAATAAGAAGAGCATTGTGAGGTCTTACTCTCCCAGACTATATACTTATCAAAATTAACTCTGATAAACTGAGATCTTCCTATGGTATTTACATTACTGCAACACTTGTATCCATGAGGCCCCCAACAGCTGGAGTCCAGGTTATTTTACAGGCATGACTCACTTCTTTGAGTCTATGCTATTTCCCCAAACCTGGAGAACTCTGGTTTCCAGATGATCTATTGGACTGATACCCACTTATAAGCAAATCAGAAATGATGTGAAATTTATATAGAAAGAAAAAGAGAAGTCAAGCATGATATCCCACAGTAGCCAAATATTATTCCCCTGAAATCGCACTATGTGTACCCTGTCCTCAATATTTCTAGATGCAAATTCTTTTCAGAGTAGGCCCTATAATCATCCTAAATACACTTATTTTCTGCTTTCTGTACTCTGCAGCACATAGTTTTTGGTCCATTGCCATGACTGCCTTAGCCTCTTTTGGTTGATGGACTGCTTTCTGAGCTAGAGTCTTCTCCTACCTGGAGTTGCATTTCTTCATTAACATCCTCAGGTCTTTGTGGTCGCTTAAGGAATTCATAGAAGTGATATGGTTGGAGGCCACAGGTCTTTCAGAAGAGTTCACAGATTTTTCAATAAAACACATGATCAAGAGTTTCCCTCCTGCAGGTTGAAGTCATAGATCAACTGCCTTCGAATGGCAGAAGCTGACTCTAAGTAGAATTGCTGTTTGCTGGCAGAGTAACAGAAATATCTCTAAGCTCTTACTTCCTTCTTTTGTCACTGAGAAGATCTTCATCATTTCCACTTACAGATAGAATGATAGAGTTGTTCTTGACTCTACTGTACTTCCTAGATCCCAATAAAAGAATTGGCCATCTTTTTTCCAAGAAAATACTTACCTTTGGCAAGGTACTCCTGATGTTCTGCTGAAGAAGCATACAAATACATAATTGGGTCCCAGAGCAGAAGGTATGGACCCTACCCTTACTACATATAAATTGTATACCTCAGGTAAGAATATAGGGTGCTAGAGACTGGCTAGTTGTTCACCAAACATTTTCATTTTCTCTTGTTTCCACTAAACTCTCTTGTTTCCCCCTCCCCCTTCCTTTCTTATATTTAGGTATGGTCATATGACTATTTTCTGGCCAATGCAATTTGGAAAAAGTGTGTACCACATGTAATTCTACATTCTCTTTCCCTACTAACCAGCTGGAGAGATTTCCAAGTTACTTCCATCCTGAACCCTCAAGTTGTTGTCTGAAGGATTACTTGACCAGGAACACCATGTTGCACTATTGTTTAAGAAAAGAAAAGAAGAGCACCTGGGTGGCTCAGTTGGTTGAGCGACTGCCTTCAGCTCAGTTCATAATCCAGTAGTCCTGGGATTGAGTCCTGCATCAGGCTCCCAGCTCCACAGGGAGTCTGCTTCTCCCTCTGACCTCTCCCTCTCATGCTCTCTCTCTCTCAACTGAATGAATAAAAACTTAAAAAAAAAGAAAAGAAAAGAGATAATTGTACGCTTTGTCAAGACACTGAAATTTGGAGGTTAAATGTTAGCAGGTAGCCCCTTTGAGGTTTTCTGAGTCTCAGTTCCTCATCAGTAGTATAAAGATAATACTTTCCATGGTGGTTGCAAAGATTAATAGTAGGTTTAAGAGGCATTTGGTCCATAGGTGTTAAAAAGATGAAGGCAAACATAAAACTGCAGAGTTATAAATCCCTTAGGATCTCAGTGGTGATGTTGACCCTCACTCTCCTTTCAGGGATGTTATATCAGGGAGATGGGATGTGAGGGTCAGCACTTACCTTTAAGAATGTGCATAATGACCAAGACCCACGTAACTCTGACTATCTGTCCCACTTTTAATCTTCTCATGCTAGTAAGACAGAGCAAAGTAGATGATAAAATATGCATCTGTTATGACCTTAGGGATCAGACTCTACTCAGACAAGCTCCACTACAGGGAAGGATATGGGTATTCAGACATATAGATGAGTATAAGAAGGATATAGGATCAGAATTTAGAGTTGGGTTTTTGATAGCTACAGTGGTTGTAGGAATACAGGGAACTTGAGGATTTTTCCCCATGTTAGAAGGTACATGGGATTCACTTGGTTGATCTGCAGAGGTTGTGCAGCTCATTAAGATTTGACAGGTGGGGGAACTATTTAGGTCACTAGACTCCACCATTCACCAGAGTCTCACCATCAGATGCAGTCAATATCTAGGGCCTGTGGCATAGTAAGCCTTCAATATACATTAACTGAAAAAATGAGTGAGTAAAAATGGAATAATGTCTGTGAATCCTGGTAGAGGATTCCTAGAAGTTCACCCCAAGAGAATAGAGGATGGAAAGATCCAAACTGAGACAAGGGCAATGATATTTTACAAACAGAATGATTTGCCCTTTGCTAATGAAGGGGTAAACAGTACAGCTGAATTAATCCAAATTATAGAAAAACATTTACTTCAAAATTTAGGCACTTATATTGAGGCAGAACTGCTTCTAAACCAGTCTGGACACACAGTTTTATGCTCTACTTAAAATATTTTCAAAGAAGACAATTCAACAAGCTCCCTCAATAAGTGTCTCTAATGTCTGACCAACTTATCTCATTATCTACTTTCCCTTGAAGCTATTTCTCCTTGTTCTGTCCTATGTGGTAATAGCAAATGGCTAATAACCACCGTCTACAAATCCAAAGACCTTTTGAGGTAAATTATAGAAGACACAATTCTCACTTCCAAGGAGCATAAAATCTACCAAAAGAAAAGAACAAATGTATTAGCTATGCTTGAGTGAAAGAGAGCTATTTGGGGTAAGGCAGTTTAAGTGACTTTATATATAGGAATGGGCTATGGTACACTCTGAAAGGTTCATTGTTTGTCAGTAAACCAACACTGTGTCTTAGGGTCTTACAGAATAGAGGATCCTACAAGTGTTCCAGTTAATAGCTGACAAAGACAGGAAATGTGTACAATTTTAAGGTCTAATTTTACAAGAGGAAAATCCTTTATTTAAGCCACTGTTATTTGGTCTCTGTTAGAGCAGCTAAAGCTATATTCAAACTATATGAATGTATAAATGTACTCATCTCATATTCATATATTTGTGTGTAAACATATGAAATTAAAATAAGAAAGGAATGAATGACTTGGATCAGGAATATGCATGTAGAAAAATGCCTAACAATAAGTTTTGCACACAGCTGATAGTTTTATTAAGTCTTTTTTGAGGTTGCCATTTCCAACTCACAAAAATGATATGGGGTGGGTGGAGCTGCTGGTTTTGTTTCTAAACCTGCAAGTATGAGCTATGGCCACTAGTTCTAATTTGGTAGCAGCAAAATCAGGAACTCTGGTAAAACGAGGCATCGTGAAGTTCTCTTTAGGCTTATAGCGGAGGCAGTGGGTAGCCATGCTCTAGGATCAGCCAGGAACCCAGAGGTCATTTCCTCAATGTAAAACATGTCAGTCCCAGAGAGCTGAATCCAGAAACTGACAATGGAGATCAAGTTGTGAGAGAAAGCCAAAACCAAGCAAAAGAAAACCAACCAATCAAAACAAAATAAAACAAAAACACAGCCCCCCACACACTTCAACAGAAAGGCCAGTTTGCATCACAATTCAGAAAGACCAGATAGACAACAGGAATGTTGAAGCCATCAAAATTTCTAATCAAGAGGAGAGAGAACCTAGGTGGAGCTTGGTGTCAGCAAGAGTCTCAATCTAAGTAAGACTGAATTTGATACTGAAATTAACTGCTTTGGGCAATATACTTAGTCCTAAATTTCATGTTTGATCAGGAGGCAAGACTGGCTAACATTGGGGTGAGGAGAAACATATGCCTGTAAGAAGAAGTATTGAAACAGATGAGGAACAGAGGTGACAGTACTGCAGACCCACCCAGAACAGACACACAATCTTGCCATCTTCATTAGCTCAATCTTTCTTCATCTAGATAAGATCTTATAAGGGATTTGAGTTTTCCATCTTCTTTTCCTTTTACTGGATCACTGCTGGAACTATTAATGAATGTGAAATAGCCACAGGGCACACCGCCTTAGAGAAGAAGAGATGAAACAGATGGCAAGACTAATCCACAAACTGGATAAGGCCATTAAGAATCCACTCACCATCACTATTAAACATTCAAGAGGTGCTTTTTCTGTGCGTTAACTTGACAGTATAATATGAGTCACAGTCTTTCTGGGGCTTAGTTTCAATATCTGTAGAATGTGGAGCTTGGACCAGCTCAACAGTTATTAAAACTGCTCTGAGGAGCCCTAGGGTTCTAATATAGTCCTTCGGGTCACCCAAAGAAACAAGAAGAAATCTCCAGACCTCTATTTGAACTAAGGCCATGCTGCATTTATATGCTTTACGCAACGACACTACAGTCAAATTTCTTCTGGGGAAAAAATGGTCCCATTGCTAAAATAAAGTTTGTGAATCACTGGTCAAGGAAATCTAAAGGGCATCCCTGGTTCTAACAATCTGGACTCTGTGCTGAACAAGCATCACACCTCTTGTCTATTGCTTCTTGTCTGTCCAGGTAATGCTGATAAGATTAAGGGGGAAGAAAATATTTTCAGCCCATTGAAAGGCAATACTGTACCTTATAGCCAGTGTTCATCACAAAAAACATAAATCTGCTGCCTAAATTCCCACTTCCCAAGTAGATAAGATATAAATAATATCTTAACATTTAAAAAGTAATCCATATTTACATTAAGCAGAAATAGACCATGTTTATATTTTTCACTGATGCCTCATTGTCAGAGCTATAATTTGGAATAAAGTAAGCAGCAGTGGGTAGTCCACGTGGACAGAGAGCAATGGATATTTTAGGAAGTTAGAAGTTAGCGTAAACTTGCATTTTGGGAAAAAGATGCATTTTGGGAAAAAGACCATTGAGAATGTCTTTGTCCTCAGGACACCAGAATTTCACTGAGTCTGTTAAGCATCTGCCTTCTGGTCAGGTCATAATCCCAGAGTCCTGGGATCAAGCCCTGCACTGGGCTCATCAGGGAGCCTAATTTTCCCTCTGCCTGCCACTCCCTGGCTTGTGCTATCTCTCTCCATCTCTCTCTGACAAATAAGTAAATCTTTAAAAAAGAGAGAGAGAATGATTATGTCTTGATCCACCTTCACCTCTCACTCCCTCCTTTATGCTCTGTTCCCCCCATTTTTGGTATCAGATAGTTGATGAGTTTAAATATTTAAAAAGATTTTTCACTGAATGCTGGCACAGGCTTGTGCTTATAATGCACTGAAATATAAAGAAGTTTTTGTTTAAAACTTGTTTATTCCATTCATTCATTTTATATATATTTATCTTGCACCTACAATGTGTCAGGTGTCAGGTTCTCTCTCTCTTTCTCTCCATCTCTCTTTCATATGAATGGCTAAGAATACAACTCATTTCTGTCTGGGACTGCCTAATATGTAAAAATATTCTGGATTCTACAAATAAGTTCATATTTTTAAAATTACATTCCATATTGACAGCAATAGAGAATTCAACCATGCGTAGATTTTGCCCTTCAATGGTAAATACAATAACATTAGGTATATCCTTCCAGACCGCTGGATCTATCTATTAAGATATCTATATAGATGTATTATTTAAAATGAGATTCTATTGCATGTTGCTCTTTTGTAATCTGATTTTCTCATGTAAGTGGTAAGTGGTAGATACTACTAAAATATGTAACTGAATCCAATGAGGGCAATTTTATCAGTGACACCCAAGTCAAAAAGGGCAGCTAAAACTAGATGCCTGGCTTGATACCCAAGTCAAACTTCATTTAGATAAAGTCGAGATAGCAGAGAGCAGAGACACACTCCTGAGGTACGATCAAGTGGTGATGATCCACCTTTGGGTCAGGCTTATGGAGAACATAGGATAGGCCTTCCTCTATGTCCACATTTGTTCCTCTTGAAGCTGCCATACTTTTTTGTACCTTGACATGCTTATATTTAGGGCAATCTGTGGATTCACTCCATTAAGTCAGAAATTGCAAATTCATAGCCAATAGACTAGATTTGTCTCAGAGGTAGTTTTCACTGGCTTTTCAGATAAAAAAAGAAAAAGAAAAAAGACATATTTACAAATTAAAAGGTTAAGAACAAAAACAAACAAACAGACAAAAAACCTGTCTTGCTGACCATATTTGGAAAGGTCAGAAGCATGTGGGCTACAATACTGCAATTCTGCATGGGGAGGTTTTTAGACACTTGAGGTTCAGGTTATTTCATGGGCCCAACCTAACTAAATCAGAATTTTGGGAGTAGGAGCCAGTATCAGTCATTTCTTGGATACCCACTTAAGTCCAATGTCCAGCAAAATCTGAGAGCCACTACCTGAGGGCATTTTTAATTATTTTCTCTGCCTAAAAGATCTGTTCTTTCCTTCCAAATAGCCACATGGCTTGATGGCTCACATCCCACTGGTAATTCATCCCATGTCACTTTCCACCCTGACTGCAAAATCCTCTTCCCCACCATCTGGATATAGCTTTAATACACTTAGCTTAATTCCTCAGCACTGGTCTTCATTCAGCTTATTCTGTATTCACTTATTTGTTATCTATCCCTTACTACTGAAGTATAAAACCCAAATAAGACAGGAATTTTGTCTGTTCACTGGTGTATTCCCAGCATTTAGAGCAGGTATACAGCTGGTGTAATTTGTTGCCTCGGGCAGAATGATGCTAAGAAGCGGTTGCTTTCTTGAGCTGGGGCATGCATCTTGTTTACCACAGCCTGCTTCAGTCCTCCAAGTCTTCTGTCTTATGAATCGGTGACTCTGGTTTAACTATCACCCTTCAGTTCAAATGGAAATACAAGTCAAAGGGAAAACTAAGCTAAGCTGGTTTAAGATGAGATGCTAGAAAGTTAAGAAAAAATACATGGGTAAAGAAGAGCCTTCACAGTCATGATGTATTTGAGTGTTTCTTTATTTCTGAGTTAAAAGATGAATCATGACATTATCACACTCTCTGATCTCAGCTCAGTTCAGTACTCAACAAACAACAAATGTGTTGTAATCCGTTTAATAAAGTTTTTTTCTTTTCTCAGCGAGGGTCTGAACCAGTTGTTCTATAGCAAAACATAGATCAAAAGTAGCAAACGTCATTATCCTTGGCAGATTACCAGGAGTTCTGCAATTAACAGCAACATGAATAAAACTATTTTATGGACTTTAAAGTAAATGTAGCTTGATGAAGGGAAAACATATTAATTTTGCCACAAATTAACCTAGTGTTGGAACTCTTCACATTGAATACATTTCTAAGGTTACTGAGAACTGCTGGGGAAAGAAAAGCAAATGGAAACAAGAAATAAAATAAACTGTCACCTTGCAAGCTCTACTTCCATGAATTCATTAGCAAACAGTATTTATTAAGTAACCTCCTGCACAGAGCCCTATGCTAGGTGCTCAGGGTATAAGTAAAGAAAGAGAGAGATTTGTCCTTCAGCACTTACATAATACAGGAAATGAGTCCATATATAACAATTTAGACTAAGAGAACTATGATGATAAAAACTAGATGAAATTATGAAGAAAATAAAGTAATTGCTAATCACAAGGGTCATTGTATACAATATTTTGAATTTTGAAAATCTGCTCCTCTTCTGAATTTATGTAGTAGATAAATAAAATAAATATTAATAAAATATTTATACTTGCATGGCAGTATCTGGAAAAGAAAAATACATTGTCTATATCTGAGATCATATAATCTATATGTCTTTCATGTATATTATTTTACCTAAAAGTAAATAAACACACATACATATATATGCCAGTTAGTTATCTATCGCTTCTGAGATGTATTCTTGACCTCTTTTCTAAGCTGTATATAGGAGGGTATTTCTTGTAAATTACAGTTCCTACCTTCTCTAACCGATCAGCTCCCAGGTAGAATGAGAAGTAGGCCTTGGCAGAAATGAGAAGCTAAAACAAAGGGAGTATCCAGGATATTTCTTCTCTGTTTTGGGTGGCACCATCAGCAGTGGCTTAATGTCCGCTCTTATGCCAACTCCAGATGGGCTCTCTATTCCTGGGTAGGGCAGCTCCCCATCCAGCAAACTCCAAGTAAGCAGTCTAGACCCTTTGCCCTGTTCCTTCACCCTTACAACTAGCAATGACATTTTGCTATTGATAATGTTTTCTTTGATCTTATGACACCTGTGTAATTAGTTCCCTCTGACCTAATGAATTTTCTGGTTGTTTTCCCCAGTGACCCTAACTGACACAAATATATGGAGAAGTTTATATATACTTATTATAAGGTTATCCTGGCACTACCAAAATTGGCATTTAGTGGGAATGGGGAATTATATACTTTTCTACCTCCTGTGAGGGAGTGGAGAAATGTTAAACTAGAAGGTAGGATTCAAATTGAAATGCATAAAACCACACACATAAGCCCTCTTAGAAAAAGATAGTTTTGGAGATATATCTAGAAGTTGGTTCTCTAGGTTTTTCTGAGTTAAAAAGAAGATGAATCATTCTAAATCTCTCTCTATTCTTCAAACGTTCCCCACCATATAATTGATCCTTACATTCTATCTATTCCACCTCTCAAGTGTTTCTTGAATCCAACCTTTTATTTCCTCTGATACTCTATTGTTTCAAGTAGACTCATACTTGTCTCCTCAATGTGATATCTTCAATCAGTTCTCCACAAGACTGTCAGTGAGTACTTTCTAAAAGTTAACTCTGCTCACATAAATACCTTACTTAAAATCCCCTAATGAAGTTCATTTTCTATGCAATAAAATTTAAATTCCTTTGTATATCATATGCAGTTCTTCAAGATCTGGTTCCTACCCATTTCTTATACTACTTCTCTCTTCAAACCATCTCTCTTTTCTGTCACTTCAGTTGTCCTGAACTACTTCCTTAAACCATGGAATATCTTCTTCTGCATGTATGCAAGGTTGTGGCAGGGGTATATACAATGTCCTTTCCTTCTTCTTGGCCTTTTTTGTTCTCAATTGGCCTATCAACCTTGCTATGGAGTTTTACCTGGCCTTCATATGCAGGATGGAACATTCTTTGGGCCTGTAGAGTGCCTTGCCTTTTAACCATTGCTCTTACTCACTATTGTTGTTATTGATTCGCATAAGTTCTTCCCTAACTTGACTCTAGTCTCTATTTACCATCTGTCCCCATCTTTGAGCCCAATGGGTGGTACTCCAGAGAGCATTGCTAGATTTTTGCCAACTGACTGTATTACAGGGTTGACTTAGTAACATCTACTTTGGTGTGTGTCTCCCCAGAACTTCTGCAGGGTTCCCCTCAAAGAGGGAAGAGTTCTCCAGCCCATTGGTTCAGCTATTTCTCATGTTCTTCTCTCTGGAATACATTGCGGCCCTGGTTAAGACCCCATTCTAGGTCACTCTTAGCCACCTTCCCGCTTTCCTGTTTTTTTTTTTTCTACTTGTATAAGTTCAAAAGATGAAGAGAGATATCTATTGTGCTAGAGAAAGTTGTAAGAAAAGAAAACAGTGCTGTAGTGAGGGGTATATGTATGGATGTGTGTGTGTATGTGTGTATCTGTTGCTCTATAACTTACTTTTTATGTATATTATTTTGTATATGTGTTGTTTCATGGCCAAATGCCATAAACATATGAATAAAAACATTCAAGTATTATTGATTGAATGAATGATCTCTCCTACCACATCATTCCATGTACTCAGAACTGAAGCCATACTAGATAATAGCTCATTCTTAGAAAAGCAATAGGCTTTTAAAGTTCCAGTCCTTACCTTCATGGTATTGCCTCAGCCTAGAATATTCTTTCTCCCATTCCCTATCTACTCATCAATCAAAGCTGAAATCAAATGCCATCACTTCTGTTGAGTGTCTTTCTGATCTGTCAAAGAGAATAAACAAAAATTTTCCCCTTCCCCATAGCTTGCTGTCACTATCTTTATTTGGCATTCACTTTGGCCTGCCTTGAATGTTAATATTAGGTTTTTTTGAATGTCTGTCTCTTCTATTTGTGACTTCCTTGGGGGCAGGACACATATTTTCCTTATCTTCTCAGAACTTGGCATGCTTATTGGCACATTAAAATATACCTAACAAATATTTGAAGAATTAAATTGAAATCAATTGATCAAAGAATTCACATACAGATTATTTTTGAACCCATAAATACACTAAATTGTGTGAAGATACTGAGAAGTTGATTGGGCTCTCAATAATTTGTGAGGTGTCAAAACTTGAAAATTGTTGCCTTCGAAACTTGAATGTGGCACCTCCAAACTTCTGTTTCTGTCGCTTCTCTGCTGTTTACTCTTAGCTGCGTGTAACAGTGTTAGGTCTCAAGTTCTCAAGGCCTTGTTAAGGTGTCCAATAATAAAAGTTTAATGTCTAATTCCCCCAAGAGCAGTTACATTTTAATTGGAAACTCTTGAAGGACATTTAGGCAAAAAAAAAAAAAAAAAAGGAACCAAACAAAAAATTGTGGTAGAACTTCAGACACCATGTTGTTTGGTAGGGAAAAGATAGTGAGTCAATGATGAGCTTTCATAGTCTCTCTCAAAACACAAAATACCAACAGTTGTTTTTGTTTTTGTTTTTTTTTATCTGAGATGACTGTATTTGGACCTGGGTATAAATAAACACATTTCTAAAAACAAAATTTTAAGGGGACTATGCAATAGTTAGAATTTAAACCTGGCCAAAATCACTAGTTTTTTCTCCTGAATAGAAACCAATTCTTAGAATAATGTAAACATTTAAAGTAGACTCATATTATTTTAAACTGCACAATTGATGGGGAAATGAAAAGAAGCCAGGAAGTATCCTCAACATGGAAAAAAAAAAAAGGTGAACAGGTGAACATTATTAGTTTCTTCCTGACTTTGGTCCATTACACAGCTGTTTTGCTGGTCTCCCAAAGGAGTACTAAAACTGAAGGCATGAGTAGGGAATTGCTGATATTTATCAGGTAGAAGCAAGTTAAAATGGAAAGAAAGCAAAGTCAAAGAAGTAAAACATGCCTAGCTTTCACCAGACATCTTTCTTCCAGGGAATATAACACACTTTAAAAAACCTCATCTCATTAACTTCTATTGGATTTTTGGGGGGTGTTTTTATAAATACCTGTAGTTTTAAACAGACATGTGTGTCAGGATGTATCAGTGACCTTATTGAGTAATTAGTGTTATAGACTCAATTTCTTTAGTATTCATTTTAGAAAACAGCCATTGACCAAGTCAAGGCTAAGAGAAGATTGTGAAAAGCAGATAAAGTAGATGAACCAAACAGGGGAGAGGTTCAATTATTCTGGTTCTATGGGTTGTCAGGTAAGATTAAATCCTCTGATCTTTTATGTTCAGCAAGTAGTTTCTCCTTAGATGTTTGCTTTATAGTGTTGCCTTGTCAGGCTTTTCCTTTGTATCCCATGTATACAAATTGGAGAGATCAAACAGAAGATTTACAAGTCTATTACCACAATCAACATCTGATTTAGGCAAAATAATGAAGAAATAAAAATTCACTTTGGTGGTATCCAACCTTCCCATCATGTTTCACCTCCCACCCCCCAGTCCCTTCAAGAGACTTGGGTTGCATGTTTTTCTACTATCACAGATAACCTGAAGAAAACACTAGAAACATTGCCAATATCATCCCCTCTTAAAGCAATGAGGCTAAAAGTCTCTGAAGGGAGAAATGAATGTATGAGGGTAAGATTTCAGACAATAGAAAGGAAGCAGGCAGATATTTTAGGAACCACATAGTCCATGGCCAAGTCTGCGAGTGAGACAGTCTAGCTGCCTAGAATGGATCAATCAAAATACAAATCTGGGAAACCATTACAACTCACAAACCACAGTGAGGATGACACCAAAAACATTTGCTTTGGCGCTGGCTCTGTGTTCAGCAAGGCTTAGAGCTCTTGTCCTTTGATGTGTTTGCATCTAAAGCTTTGGGAAAAAAAACCCACTCCCACAAAGTTTGTTAGCAATCTAAGTGAACTCTGCCTAAAACAACAAAATAAATGAAGAAAACAAAACAAAACAAAATCACAAGTAATCATTCACACTGCTAAAGGGAAAAATGTAGAATGAATCAGACTATCCCCGTGTGACTAAACATCAAATCCAGCATCTTTGAACATGAGACAAACATTTATCCATCTTGTCTTCTAAGCAAATGGTTGGATGGCCTGGATAAGATTTAGATTCATGATCAGTACTTATTTGACATAACAGAAGGAATAAAGCTTTCCTAAATTCTAAAGATGTTCTTGCTACTTTCCTTTGATTTCTTATTGAACAATATAAAACATATTCATATTTATGATTAGAGTTTCTGGATGTTGTTGGTAATATTTTTTTAACTCTCAATGAATTACAATCTCTTGATGGGCAGTAAGCATTTATCCAATATTGTACCTCCACAACAGTTCAAAATGAGTTTGAAAATGGTCAAAATTGAGAAAAAGTGCTTTCCAAGTTATTGTGATGGCTCAAGTACTCAATTTTAGTCTTAACTGAATCCACTTTTTTTTTTTCTTTTTAATAAGGGGGAGAAAAAGAGATTGCTTCTGTTGTCTGAGTTCTTGTGTTTGCTGTCTGACTAATTTATGAATAAAATAATTGACTAGTGCAAGTGAGAAAAATGTAAGTGAGCATAAAATTGTTGCCCACTAAACCTCAGACAGGCTGAAAGAGGCACAATTTTCATTCTACCCAAGAGTTGCATGGAAGTCATGTGTGAGAAGAGAACCAAGCAAATAAATCACTAAAAATAAGTAAATCAAGAAAGAAGTTAAGGTTAGAGAGGCTTCTAGGCTGCATGCACCCTCAAATATATCCTTAGAGTACTTAAAGACAAGGAAGTCTACAAATACCCCTTCTACTGAGGCTGTAGTAGGCATATCTCAGAAGACTTTTCACAGCTGACATTAAAAAGTCATGTTTGCAATGAAGTAGGGTGCTATGGGTTCATGATATAGCTGGTAGGAGAAGGGCTTACAGTTAGTTAATCCTCTCTCTAAAAAGCATGAATATGATCCACACTCAAAACTGAATATTCAGCCAACTGAAGACAAGCAGAGTGAGAATTTTTTAATTTTAATTAGCAGTTCATCTCTGATATAAGAAAAAATGGCAATAGAATGTGGAGCAGTGTTGGTGATAAAAGCAGAGAGATACCCACAATCCTAATACAGAAAATATATATAATATACTCTGATATTATATATCAATATTAGTATATATGTATTAGGAAGTATATAAAATACTTCCTAATACAGAAAATATATATAATATACTCTGAATACTTATTATGGTATTAAATACGAAGTGTCAGAACTGGGGACTAAGGCACACAGCGGAAAACAGAATCACTGAATTGTATACATTATAAGTTTAGAGACCATCTCCTTCATGGGGCCAGCCTTCTCTTGACAATTTGCTGACAGATCCCAGTTCAGAGCTGCCACCACCTACCCCTCTTTCTCCTACTTTCGTAGATATAAAAAGGGGGCTGAGAGAGAATTATGCAAGTAGAGAGAAGACAGTGTAATATTCATGAAGAAAGGATATGCCTTTCCCTAACTTCCTTCTGGGGGATGGAACCAAGTGAAAAAGGCCCCAGGAAAATTGCTCACACAAAGCAAAGAGACTCATGTTTAATCAGAAGCCTGCATGTCCATTTAGCCTCTGGAGTTTGCTTATCATAACCCTGTTTTCCATCAGAGCACAGGAGAGATGGTATGGCTGTGAGGTCACTATGTGTAGAGAGGGGCTTTAATTCTAGATGCTCCAGAGGCACAGAAAGTGGAATCTGTGATGCTTGGGAGGTCACGGAAGGTGCATATGATGAGGGAACTATCACATGAAATGGCAGAGGCACAGACAATTGAGGAATGAAGCATTATGCCATTTGCTGGAAATTAGCTGGCAGGTATGGACAAACTCCTTAAGGGGCTACCAATACTCATGGGAACTTCTAAGAAGTAAGGCGGCTGCAGGGCTGATTGGTAATGCCTCCTTTCTGTACAAAACCATGGATGGGCAGGTGGATCGAGGTTCTGGACAAAGAGAAAACTGCAACATACCCACGGACAACATACCAGTTAGAAATGTATTTGGCTGCAAGTAATACAAAGCTTATATTTCAATGGCCTTAACAAATAGAGATGTGTGTTTCTTGTTTGACAAGATATCCAATGGGAAGTTTATACTGGACTTTGTTCCTTATCTTAGTGGCTCTGAAATTTTCTCAGCTTCCTCCTCATGGCTGCAAGATGGCTGTCTCAACCTCAGGCCTCTAGTCCACATTTAAGAAAGGAAAAATTCTAGGAATGAAAGAAGACCACCAAATCTATTACTTTTATTAGGAAAATAAAAGTGTTCTCAGAAGTCCCATCACAGGGGCACCTAGGTGGCTCAGTTGGTTAAGTGTTTGCCTTTGCCTGAGGTCATGATCTCAGGGTCCTGGGTCCACCCCTGCAGCAGGGAGCCTGCTTTTCCTTCCCCTCTGCCATGCCCCCAGCTTGTGCTTTCTCTTTCTCTCTCAGATAAATAAATAATATCTTTTAAAAAGTCCCATCACAAGCTTATATCTCATCAACAAGAACTGGATTACTTTGTTACTCCAGCTGCAACAGAAGTAGGGAAGTTTTTAGCTTCTTCAAACTTTATAGTGCAGGAGTAGCTTTCCAATAGTATCTGACACTGGTAGTCATGTTGAAAGAGGTCCTCCCTCCCAGCTCCCTCATTCTGTACACCTGCCCCAAGCAGAACATGCAGAAGAGGGAGAGGTGAATGTGAGTAGACAGAGGTGGGAGTTCAAGGTGAACCCAGCACCTTACACATCCACCAAGACCTCAAAGGCATATATTTGGCCTGTGCAGATGGGGATATGGGGATGGGGGAAGAAAAAATGTAAAGGTTGTTAAACTCTATATAATAAATTATGAAATATAGTATAGAATAGCATGTTAGGATAAAATATGGAAAGTATAAAAACAAATAATACATAATCTTAAAAATTCAAAAAGAGGTTCTTCTACTAATTAAATGAGGCAAAAAAAGAAATAGAATTGAGGGAGAGGTTGTCAAGGGAATCCTCTACCAGCTGAAAGGGGACTGTGACTTAGGATAGTTAGTAGCCATTATTAGCAGAATGAAATCACTTTATTCCTATGCAGCAACAAATTCAGACTCCTCACTAAATTAGTTACACCAAAGTTAACTATTTATTTATTAGAAGATCCCAGTAGGTAGATTCAAGCCTTTTTAGTTAAACCTCTTTTGTTTTATAAAATTCTGAATTGAAAAGAACCTTAAGAAGACATACCTCATTAAAATAAATGCAATTAATTTTTTTAAATTTTTTATTTAAGGAGAATTCTTTCATATGGAAAGAGCTAGTACAATACATATTTGAAAGGAGAAACAATAGGTAGTGATCCGGAGGGAAGGGCATAGGGTGAGTGTGCCACCATGGCCTGCTGAATCCATGATTCCATTTCCCATTCAAGGCAAAAGCTTACCAAAAAATATATAAACAAGCTGCACATTACAACTTTAGCCATCGTCTGCCCTTTCAAATATCTGGTCTACATGAAAAGACAAAGAGGAAAGGCCAAACTAAAAGCAAGAGGGAACAAAAACAAAACAACCCTCAAGAACAAAAAACCCAAACCCTTTTTACTATGCAAGGCATGAAGTCAAAAGCTTAGAGTACAGAATCCCCTTTAAACAATGGAAGAAAGTCACCCACACAGAGCCTTCATAGAAATTTCCACTCTGAGGCTTCATAACATGCTGAAGACAGGGTTCTGGGGACACTGCCACGCAGCCAGGGTGGGGAAATGGTGAACAGCAAGGTCAGATGTGCCTGTTAGATCACTAGGCAAGTATGCACTGGTGGTCCTGACGGAGGGCACGGCTAGGGGACAGTGCCTGGCCCCAACACTGCAACACCCTGTCCCAGGTGATCTCTTGGGTCGATCTCAAATTTTCAAGCAGGAAGAGCTGGCTTTCTGGAAGTCTGCATTTCCCATTCAGCACAGAACATGACATAGCACACTCTGGTGTCCTCGGTTGTCAAAGGCCATTTCCCACAGACCTTCTAACCCAGGCTTGCTCTGCAAGCAGTGAAAAGGGACAAATACAGACTGGAAAGGCAACATGCAGCTACTTGGTGGAAGGGAACTGAACAGCAGAGAGGGAGGGGCTGTACCAGTCTGCCACACGCTGCCTCAGTGGGCCATTTCTGAACACAGCTGTGCACCCACGTGCACACCCTCAGCCTTCTTGGCTCTGAGCATCAGTCACAAACCTCATCACCCATCCAGAGAGTAGATCCAGAAGACAGGAGGGCGAGGGCATAGCTGGGGAGACCCAAGGTGAATATTTCACAAGATTCCCCCGATATCCCTAGAGGTGGCTGGAACGAACAAATGCAATTATTTTTTGTGAGATCCTCAGATGGGTTGCTGGGTAACCAAGTACATTCTTCACAAAGTTGTATCTTTATGGCTTGAATAGAACCTATCTGGGAGTAATATTGTTTCTATTTGGTAATAAAATGTGGTTTACATGCGATAGATTAATTATTGCCAATTCTTCTGTTTCCCAAGCTAATCTTGGGAGATCTCCCTTCTCACTCCCACAAACACATACTAGTTCAACATACTATTTAACTGTATTCTATCATTTCAAACTGTGATCCCAAGATATCTTTGTATATTCCTCCTCAAATAAGTAGATATATATATATATATTCTTTCAGGTCTAAAATCAAACCCAATAAGAAATCATTTTCCAGCTTTTAAATGTGCTCCATTTTTATTAAGGGAAGCCATTGGAACACTGTGTTTGTTACTGTAGTCCATAAAAACTTTAGATACTTATAATATTCTAAAGAAGAAAAAACTGCTTTCATCTAGTATAGTTGAGATTTCCAATATCTCACTCCACAACCATTGATAGAGTTACAGCTATGTGCAGTCACCATGTTATGTGCTGAAAGCACACAAAGGAAGTAAGTATTCCCTGTTCTTGAGAAACTCAAAATTCAGTTGGTGGATATACTAGTAGCAGCATAAGCTAATACCCATAACACATTGTGATAATTACCATGACAAAAAAATTAATATAGGGCTGAGGAAGCACAATGGAGGAAATAACTATACTTATGTAAAATTTATTATTAATTTATAAAGGAGAAATTAATTAAATGAGTTAATCAAGGTCTCAAAGTCAGCTAAATTCTTGCCTGTATTTGAGAGAGCAGCATGTTCTTCCAGGCATGAAAGGAAAAATTTCTCACCCAACTCAAGAAGAGATTCACAACCTTAGTGCTGGCTGCCTCTGCAGAAACCTGCAGAGAAATTTTCTTATACTGCATCAGGTGTAGCAGAAGGAAACAGCTGGAAACTGAGGGGCAAATATCAGCAGCTCCTATGTGATTAAAAAGAATTGCCAAGTGCAGTAGGTACATCCCAGCTCCCAGCAGTAGCTTTTTTTATGGTTGTGTGCTAAGTCTCAAAAAAATAAATAGTAACCGTTAATCATTTATTGACTGTCCAACATGTCACTTATATAAGCCTGGCATTGTAAAATGGAATTTGCATATGTTATTTCTGAATTTCTTAACAGTTCCAATATAAAGTAGACCCATCTTATAAGCGAGGAATTCATGACTAAGAAAATTACCCATAAGTGGAGGACACAGGAATTGACTTCAGTTTTTTTCTGACTTCTGTGCCTATTCATTTCTCACTGTGCATGGAAAAGAATAGATCATTATTGATGCCTAAATTTAAGAAAAAGGGAAAGCATTCTTTCCTGTGCCTCTTTTTAGCCATCCTTTAGAAATGAACACAAGATGGTCCCTCTCTTCTTAAAGTATGAATTTAGATCTCCTTGGCCAAGGGTAAATAAGTGTCAGAGTTCAAAAACTTTTTCTACATTAGAAAATCTTCTTTCCATTGCTGCCAATTGATATTTTTTTCTTCTCAAGTCTGATCTTGGTTTTGCTAGTAAATATTGTTTCTGTCTCCACCCTCACTAGCAAACACAGCTGGTTTGGGCTGTCAGAGATTCAAAAAAACTTCTGCAAAGATTTAAACTATATGAAAACAATAAAATGAAAAGGCAAAAGAATGTTTAGATGAAAGATAACATCTTAAAATATAGGTTTGGCTTTGTTTCCATTTTTTGGAAGCCAGTGAGAATTGAGGAAGAATTGGTATTTTTTTGTGGTTCTAGTCATGTGGTTCTTCTGAACAGAAATGTCCCAAACAAATGATAAAGTCAGCAAAGTCAATATTTAATTCCTGTATTTTCCATTATCTGACAGCAAAGAAACCTGTCTTTGAGTCCGCAGTTGTCTGCCTATTGACCTCAACCAGGTCCCTTCATCTCTGAGTGCAGTTTTCTTGAGTTTAGTAATATGAAAGGTTAGACTATGTGGTCCAGCTCTAGTTCTTTTTTTTTTTTTTATTTAATTTTATTTTTTCAGTGTTCCAAGATTCATTGATTATGCACCACAGCCAGTGCTCCATGCAATATGTGCCCTCCTTAATATCTACCACTAGATTCACCCATCCCCCGACCCCCTCCCTTCCAAAACCCTCAGTTTGTTTCTCAGAATCCAAAGTCTCTTATGGTTCCTCTCCCTCCCCGATTTCCCCCAATTCACTTTCCTTTCCTTCTTCTAATATCCTTCATGTTACTCCTTATGTTCCACAAGATAGTGAAACCATATGGTAATTGACTTTCTCTACTTGACTTATCTCACTCAGCATAATCTCCACATACAATGGAATATTACACCTCCATTGGAAAGGATGAATACCCAACTTTTGTATCAAGCTTAGTTCTAATGCTCTATTTTTATATTTAGAAATCATGGAATCATTATTTCTTTGGCACAATGATTCTGTTTCCTCTAAATTCATGTTTCTTGTAGAATTTTGTATGCATTGGGACTTAAAGTTATGTATCAATGGTGAATGGAGCCATACGACATACATTGAACATGTCTTTAGGAGGTTGATGTAAC
This sequence comes from Mellivora capensis, assembly GCA_004024625.1. Lineage (NCBI taxonomy): Eukaryota > Metazoa > Chordata > Mammalia > Carnivora > Mustelidae > Mellivora > Mellivora capensis. Next base: position 29,746 of record PISX010012249.1, on the reverse strand, counting down.
TCAACAATTCTTGGATAAGACAAATTTTAAGACATCTGTATAAGTGACATACATTTAACTTCACATATTTTAAGTTCATAATTTCTTAAGTTTTGGCAAAGGTATTCACCTGTGGAACCATCACCATAAGATAGTGAACAAAAATTTTCTCATGTCCCTTGTAATCCCTCCCTTCCCCTTCTGTACTCCCATCCCTACTGAATTGTTTTGCCATGACATTTTTTTGATAGCATAGAATTTTACATAAATGTGATACACAGTATGCACAATTTTTTTCTGTCTTCTCTCACTTAACACAATAATCTTGAGGTCCAGCCATGTTGCCACATGTGTCAGTAGATCATTTTTTATAGCTAAATAATACTCCTCCTATATGGAAATACCACCATGTATTTGTCTATTTATCTATTAGTAGGCACTTGAGCTGTTTCTGGAGCTTAGCATTTGTCACATTTAGCTTCAAGTGATGACAACTTTCTCTAACAATGAAGTTGTTGATTCTCATGGATTTGTCAGTCATAATAGAACTCTGATGGCTGTGGAGCTAGAAGTCGTGGTATTAGTTGAGGAATGAGAGCAGACTTACACCACGGATTCTCATTGTCCTTGCCTGGGATTTAGTAACTTTTCTCAAATAAATGCTGCTTAGTTTGTTGTATGCCTAAAGTCCTGAAATCATTGTTTATAACAATGTTTTCTAGTTTGTTTGTTTGTTTGAGAGAGAGCAAGTGGGGGAGGGAGAGAAGCAAGCAGGCTCTATACCAAGTGTGGAATCCCATACTCAGGGTTCAATCCCAGGACCCTGAGATCAGGACCTGAGCTGAAATCAAGAGTTGGGTGTGCAACTGACTGAGCTGCCCAGGTGCCCCTACTATCTTTTCTGATTTTATGGAGAAAGGATATTATTTGGAGAAAGGATTTACCAAGTTATTCACTCTGTCATTCCAGAAATCCCCCGATTTCTATTTTGTGTGGTTTTTTTTTTTTTGATAACTTACCTGAAATACAGGATAGTTTCTACTTTTCAGAAAAGTTCCATCTAATAAGGGAATATTAGACAAATACAAAGGCACTGAATAAATAAGCAACCACCTAGTTCTTTAGGTATTCAGAGGAAAGAAATAGCATTCCCTTTAGGAGGGATAAGGAAGATAATCAAAGCAGTGGGTGGCATTTGAATGGGCCATAAAGTGTTGATAGGATTTCAATAGGTATTGAAAGACCGAGTATAGCAGTTGCATGAGTAGTTATGCTGACCTGGAAATTTTTAAATTTCTTTCTGTTTGTAAAGTTTTGTATGAATATATTTTCATTGTAAAACTATTCAAATAATACAGTTGGTCACATTCAAGCATCTCTGTTCCCTCGATCCCATCTCAACCTCATCCCATTTCTTTCCCCAACAATACTTCTAGGTCTTTTTATACGGATTTCTGAAAAATTTGAATGGGGTGAGTTCATCCACAGTTACATGGAGAACAACAGCAAAAAGGGAATATTTCTAAGGTTATGTTTATATTGACACAGATGGACTTTTGTAAAGATCACTGACTCAACTGGGGGCACCATGCTAATATCACCACCAGCAGCAAGTAGTTTACTATCTGAATAAGCATATGAAACCTACTCAGTAGAGAAGTTGGTTTATTTGTTAGTCAAGATAAGTTAGGTCATACTATCCATGATTCCAAAGGTTTAATGTAATTTTTCATCCATATTTCCAGCTTTCTGGAGGTGGAAGATAACTTCCCTTCCAGCTAGCTGCACAGCCTTGGGACATAGAGTAGAAGATTGCATAAGATATGCTATGGTTAGGAATGTACAGAATTTATGCCTACATTCAATTGGACAGAATTTAGTAGCAGGTAGTTTCAAGGTGGGCTGGCAAATTAGCCTTCTTGTGTGCCTCAGTTTGTGAGGAAAATTTTAAATAGGTTAGTGAATTCATATCATTTTCTCTGCCTCAAGTTTCCTCATCCTGAGGTGTACATCAATTAGATGATGATTACAGCCTTCCCAATTCCATCCTTTTATGAATATTACTTTCAGTGAAATAATCTGACTTCACTTTGACATTCAAATGAATTGAGTTTATCTTTAACTTCATTAAATCCTGTTTTCTTTAATCTACTTGTCATTATATTGTGTTTTATATCAAGATAAGGGATTAATGGATATGTGGGTGATGTATCTGTATCTGATGGCTGCAGTATCTGTCACTCCATTGAGTGCAAGTGTTGATTAGGCTTAGCTGGCTAGTTAGGTAGGGTCCCCTTCTTCCCTGGTCACTCTGTGTATTTTTCTGGAACATGTGAGCTAGCTTGGTTGAATAGGAGGACCTTCCCTGATAAAAGAGGAATATATATGAGTAACTGTACTTCTCTGCAGAACCTCCAAACAGGATCCCAGTGTCCATTTGTAGAATATAAGGCAGTCAAGTTTCCAAGACTCCAGACACACTGAAATGAGATGTTGCGTGTGGTAGTCTACTTTAAAAAAAAAAAAAAAAGTTGTGACTATCTGAGTAATTTTTTTCTTATAAAATTCCTCCCAAATTTCAAAAAGTAATGGGGTATATAGAAGAAACAAAAATCTTAATTAACTCTGAGGAAATGTGATATAATTGAATGTCAAGATTTCTGAATTTAAGTCCTGACTTGTTGATGATGAATGATGTTGAGCCAATCACTTACATCATTTATCCTCTCTGAACCTCCATTATTTCCATTTCCATTTATTTATAATTATGACCACATTTAAAGGTTGGGAAGATATCAGAGTAGGAGGGCCCCAAGCTCACCTCATCCCTCAGAAATAGAAAACACTCACATCAGTATAAATAACCCAGAAAATGCCCGAAGACTGGCAGAACAAATTCCACAACTAAGTGTAGAGAAGGGCCACATTAAAGTGTTGCAGTGTGGAAACTCAGAGGAAAACTAGCCAGACCTCAATGTCTGTGTTGGGGAAGGAGCCACAGGCACAGAGAAGGAAGAGAAACAGACTATCATAAAGGGAAGCTCCCACAGGGAAGATAAATCCCCATAACATTTGTCTTTGAAAACGAGAGGGTCTGAATTTTGTGATTTCTTACAACCAGCAGTGCTTAAAGCCTGGAACTTTAAAAATCAGTAGGCTCAGTTCTGGGAGAGCCTAGAGGGTAATAAGAAGTAGAGTCCTCATAGTTAAAGAGACAGGATAAAAAACAAGCTGTAGAGACATAGTTTAGAAGTAGCAGTTTGAAAAATGCCTGGGATATATGGGAAGAAGAGTTGTTCACTCCACTCAGGGCATGTCCCAGGTAGCAAGTTTCACAGGGAGACACTTTCAGGAACAAAGGAGCTTGCAGGTGCCATTTCCCTCTCCTGCTCCCTAGCATAAACACAGGGCCACCTGTAGGGGCTAGCACAGTATGGATATTCACTACCTAACTCACTTACACAAAGCCCCCTCTCATCCTATTCCCACTTTGGCAGATATGCTCTTTCCAGTCATGCTTGTCTCAGTCCACTCCACCAGAAGACCAGCACAAACCTTGCCAAACCCTTGTTTCCCTACTCATAGGCTTTGTGGGTCTTCATACCAGATCAGTAGGAATCTTGTTAAAATTGCATACCATAAGGCTGGCCCAGTCCTGGCAGCAGCTGCTCATCCCTTCTTGATAACACATAGACCTTGAAGTCCCTGCACCCTGCCCTCTTCCAATATGCTCTTGGCTGAAGAGCATATTCATTCAAACCAAAGTCACCGGACTAGCAGTATGCAAACTGGTCTGATTGCAGGCCCTGCCCACCAATGACAGCTTCTCAAGGGACACCAGAAGGAAAGCACCCTGCAATTGTTTTGTTGTTGTTGTTTTGTTTTTTCCTACCATATCTCTGGCAAACACATGGTCTGACTAAACTCAAATCCAAGGTGTCCCTGGATTGGTCTATGAACACACAAGATCCAAACACTGCACAAAGCAGAAAAAGAGAACCACTACAGATGACTGAATTGAAAGGAAAAAAATATCCAAGATATAACAGTAGGGTGTAGCAAATACACATAGGAAATGCCCTGTGAAGGACCACATTCTGCAAATAGGAGAGTTTGCACTGCAAGGCACTATAGGACCTCTTTTTCATAAGGCCATTACTTCTAAGAGCAAGGAACATAGCTGACTTTCCTAACACAGAGATACAGACACAAAGAGTCAGACAAAATGAGGAGACAGAGGAATATGTCCCAAATGAAAGACCAGGACTCAATATAGCAAGAGATCTAAGTGGAAGAGATAAGTAATATGCCTGATAGCAAATTTAAAGTAATAATCATAAAAATCACTAGACTTGAAAGAAAAGTAGAAGACATTGGTAATACCCTAAAAGAGATTTTTTTTTTTTAAAAAAAAGAACTAATCAGAGATGAAGAACACAGTACTTGAAATTGAGTTTATTTTTAACATCATTAAATTATATTGAATCAATTGTGTTGAATCAAGCTGAGCAAGTGAGAGGAAAAAGATATATGCAAAATGAGAATAGGGGAACTCAGAGATTTCTCAAACATAACGACATCTATATTATAGGGACCCCAGAAGTAGAGACAGAAATTTTATTTGAATAAAGTATCTGTAGATTTCCCTAATCTGGGGAAAGAAAAAAGAAACACCCACATCCAAAAGACATAAAAGGGAAATCTCATAAGGTTATTAGATGATTTTTTAGCAGATAAGAAGGAAGTGGCATGATATATTTAAAGTGCTGAAGAGAAAAAACCTATAGCAAAGAATATTCTATCCTGCAAGTCTATCTTTCAGAACAGAAGGAGAAATAAAGAATTTCCCAGACATGACCATGAGACCAACCCTAAAATAAATGTTAAAAGGGACTCTTTGAATGGAAAAGAAAGACCATAAATAGTACAAAAAGTAGGAAACACAGAAGCAGTAAAATTAAGTATATTTGCAAAAATCAGTCAAGGAACTCACAAAGTAAAAGAATACTAAATATGACACCATATACCTAAAACATGGAAGGGAGAGAGAATAATTGGGTTCAGATTTAAGTAACCATCAACTTTATATAGACTTCTATATGCAGAAAATGTTATATACAAACCAAATGGTAAGCACAAATCAGAAACCAGTAATAGATTAAAAAACATAATAAGGAGAAGTGAATCCAAGTATATCACTAAAGAAAGTCAGCAAACCATGAGAGAAGAGAGCAAGAGAAGAAAGGATCAGAGAAGAACTATAAAAACAACCACAGAACAGGTAATGGCAATAAATGCATATCTATCATTAATTAGTTTAAATGTAAATGGCTAAATGCTCCAATCAAAGACATAGAGTGATAGAATGGGTTAAAACAACAACAACAACAACAACAACAACAACAACTCATCTCTATGCTGTTTACAAGAGACTCATTTTACCTCTAAAGACACCTGCAGATTGAAAGTGAGAGGATGGAGAAATATTTATCATGCAAATAGATGTGAAAAGAAACTCAGGGTAGCAATACTTATACTGAACAAAAAAGACTTTAAAACACAGACTGTAACAAGTGGCAAAGAAGGACACAATTTAGAAATAAAAGGAACAATCCAACAAGAAGATATAACAACTGCAAATACTTATTCACCCAACATGGGAATACCCAAATACATGAAACAGTTAATAACAAACATAAAGGAATGAATATCATAACACAATAGTAGTAGGGGAATTCAACACCCCAATTACATCAATGTACAAAACATCTGAACAGAAAATCAATAAGGAAACAGTGGCTTTGAATGACATACTGGACTGGATGGATTTAACATTTAGAACATTCCACCCTAAAACAACAGAGTACACACATTCTTTTAAAGTCTATATGGAGATACTCCAGAATCAATCATATATTAAACCACAAAACAAGTCTCAAAACATTTTTTTTTAATTGAACTCACACATGCATCTTTTCTAATGACAACATTATGAAACTGGAAATCAACCACAAGAAAACATTCAGAAAAAGCACAAGTACGTGGAAGCTAAATAACGTGTTACTAACCAATGAATTGGCCAACCAAAAAATAAAAAAAAAAAAAAATCAAAAATCACATGAACAATAATGAAAATAAAAACACAATTGTCCAAAATTTTGGGGATGTAAAACTAACAAAACAAATCAATGAAACCAGGAGTTGGTACTTCGAAAACATCAACAAAATTGATAAAACTCTAGCCAGACTCATTAAAAAAAAAAGGACTCAGATGAACAAAATTACAAATCATAGAGAAGAAATAACAATCAGCACTACAGAAGTACAAACATATGTAAGAGAATATTATGAAAAACTATGTGCCAACAAACTGGACAACTGAGAAGAAATGAATAAGTTCCCGGAAACATATAACCTACCAAAAAAACAAACAAACAAAAAACAAAAACAAAACCCAACCCAAACAATCAAAAAACAAAAAAATCTACCAAAATGAAGTAGGAAGAAAGAAAATTTGAGCAATGATTACCAACAAAGAAATTGAATCAGTAATTGAAAAAGACTCAACAAATAAAAGTCCAGGGCTAGACAGCTTTACAGGTGAATTCTATCAAACATTTAAAGATTCTTCTCAAACTATTCTAAAAAATAGAAGAGAAAGGAAAACTTCTAAATTCATTCTATGAGACCAGTATCACCCTGATAACCAAAACCAGATAAAGACAGTAAAACAAAATAGAATTACAGGCCAATATCTGTGATGAACATACATGCAAAACTCCTCAATAAAAGATTAGCAACACAAATCCAATGATGCATTTAAAAAAGCATTCAGCACAATCAAGTGGAATTATTCCTGGGATGCTATAGTGGTTTAATAATTGCAAACCAATTAACATAATACATTGCATCAATAAGAGAAAGGATAAAAACATATGATTGATTATTTCAATAGCTGTAGAAAAAACATTTGATAAAGTACAACATCCATTCATGATAAAAATGCTCAACAAAGTATGTTTAGCAGGAACATGCCTTAACATAATAAAGGGCATGTATGAAAAATCCACAGTTAACATCATACTCAAAGGGGAAATACTGAGACTTTTTTTCCTCAGGTCAGGAGCAAAACAAAGATGTTTACTCTCACTGTTTCTATTCAACATAGTACTGGTAGGCTTAGCCACAGCAATCAGACAACAAAAAGAAATTAAAGGTTTCCATATTGGTAAGGAAGAAGTGAAACTTTATTTGCAGATGACATGATACTATATATAGAAAATCCTAAAAACTTCACTAAGACAACACTAGAATAAGTAAATCAGTCTCTTCTACAAATAGTGTTAGAAAAACCGGATGGCTACATAGAAAGAATAAAACTGGACCACTTTCTTATACCATATACAAAAATAAACCCAAAATGGATTAAGGACCTAAATGTGAAACCTAAACCATAATAGGCATAGGCAGTATTTTCTCTGGTATTGATGGTAACATCTTTCTAGATATGTATCTGGAAGCAAGGGAAACAAAAGCAAAAATAAACTATTGGGACTATATCAAAATAAAAAGCTTCACACAGCAAACAATCAGCAAAACTAATGGGAGAAAATGGGAGAAGAAATTTGCAAATAACGAATCTGATAACTAAAGCTAGTAATCAAAAAATATAAAGAATTTATACAACTCAACACCAAAAAACCAAATCACCCAATTAAAAATGGACAGAAGACATGAACAGACATATCCTCCAAAGAAGACATGCAGATGATCAAGAGACACATGAAAAGATGCTCAACATCACTCACCATAGGGAACTGAAAATCAAAACCACAATGAGATATCACCTAACATCTTTCAGATCAACTAATACTAAAGCTCTCAAGAAATACTAATTATTGGCAAGGATGTAGAGAAAAAGGAACCCTTTGGCACTGTTGGTAGAATTGCAAATGGTTGAGGCCACTGTAGAAGACCATATGATCAAAAAATTAAAAATAGAACTGGTCTACAATCCAATAATCATGCTGCTGTGTATTCACCCAAAAAATGTGGAAACACTAAATTGAGGGGATGTATGGATCCCTACGTTTATTGCAAAATTATTTACAATAAGCAAATTATGGAAGCAGCCCAAGTGTCCATCAATAGATGAATAGATTTTTTTTAAAATGGTATACATATACAATGGAATATTATTCAACCACAAAACAGGATGGATTATTGCCATTTGCAACCACATGGGAGTATAATACTAAGTGAAATAAACCTGTCAGAGGAAGACATATACCACATGATTTCACTCCTACATGAAATTTAAGTAACAAAACAAAGGAACAAAGGAAAAAAAGAGAGAGAGAGAGAGAGAGAGAGAGAGAAAGTGATGGTTACCAGAGGAGAGGTGGGTGAGAGGATGGGTGAAATAGGTGAAGAGATTAAGAGTACACTTATCATGATGAGCACTGAGTAATGTAGTTAACTGTTGATTCACTGTATTATATCCCTGAAACCAATGTTAACACTGTATGTCAACTACACCAGAATTAAAACTTTAAAAAAATATGAAAGAATAATCATAATTAGGACCAACTTACCTGGATATTATGAGGATCAAAAAACAAAGTACATGGGAAGTTGCTCTGTAAACTATAAAGACCTACACAATTTAAAAAGTTAACAAGGAGAGAAAACACAAAAAGGAAAGCAAGAAAGAGAGAGTACAGGGCCAGAAGTGTAGTGTTCATGAGAAACTGGCACTCAGAAGGGAATGGGTTGGGTTTTGAGCATCTGCAGCAAACTGAGATGGAAAATAGGTAGAGCTGGAAGTCTAGAGAGGGAAGAAGAAAGTGGGGAGCAGGGTAGGTGGGGAAAAGAAAGAATGGGAAGAAAAAGAAGACATTGCAATTTAAAAGGAATGAGTTTAGAGGGAAATTTAAATATATCTATATCTGTATCTATCTACCTATAAATAGATAGAGATTTTTTTTTTATTCTGGAACAAATTTAGATTTATAAAAAAGTTGCAAAGATAGCACACAGATTTCTTCTATACCCCTCACTCAGTTTTTCCCACTGTTAACATCTTGTGTAACCATAGTATATTTGCCAATAGTGTGACATATAGCACAGCGTACTGAACACAGTGTCTCAGAGATTACACTATACTGATTCGTATACCACTAGCACTAGTGAGAAGATAACATTGGTACATTACTATTAACCAAAGACCAGAATTTTATTTGAAACCCTAATCTTTTGACAGCTGTCAATTCATTTTACTGAGCTCAGATGAACTTAAACTGATCCCTGTCCTCATGTGTTCCCCCTTCCGTGGTTAATTTTTTTAAATTTAATTTTATTTTTTCAGTGTTCCAAGATTCATTGTTTATGCACCATGCCCAGTACTCTATGCAATACATACCCTTCTTAATACCCACCACCAGGCTCACCCATCCCCACACTCCCTCCCCTCCAAAATCCTCAGTTTGTTTTTGAGTCCACCGTCTCTCATGCTTTGTCTCCCCCTCCAATTTACTCCAATCCACTTTTCCTTTCTTTCTCCTAATGTCCTCAGTGTTATTCCTTGTGCTCCACAAGTAAGTGAAACCATATGATAATTGACTTTTTCTTCATGACTTATTTCACTCAGCATAATCTCTTCCAGTCCCATCCATGTTGATACAAAAGTTGGGTATTCATCCTTTCTGATGGAAGCATAATACTCCATTGTATATATGGACCAAATCTTCATCTATTCATCTGTTGAAGGGCATCTTGGCTCTTTCCACAGATTGGTGATTGTGGCCATTGCTGCTATGAACATTGGGGTACATATGGCCCTTCTTTTCACTACATTTGTATCTTTGGAGTTAATACCCAGTAGTGCAATTGCAGAGTCACAGAGTCACTCTATTTTTAATTTCTTAAGGAATCTCCACACTGTTTTCCAAAGTGGCTGCACTGACTTGCATTCCTACCAACATGTAAGAGGGTTCCCCTTTCTCCACATCCTCTCCAACACTTGTTGTTTCTTGTCTTGTTAATTTTGGCCATTCTAACTGGTGTAAGGTGATATTTCAATGTGGTTTTGATTTTAATTTCCCTGATGGCTAATGATGAGGAACACTTTTTCATGTGTCTCTTAGCCATTTGATGTCTTCTTTGGAGAAGTGCCTGTTCATGTCTTCTGCCCATTTTCTGTCATGATGATATGTTTTTTGGATGTTGAGTTTGAGAAGTCCTTTATACTTGCACAAAAACAGACACATAGGCCAATGGAACAGAGTAAAGAGTCCAGATATAGACCCTCAATTCTATGGTCAAATAATTTTTGACAAAGCAGGAAAAAATATCCAGTGGGGAAGAAAAAGTCTCTTCAATAAATATTGGACAGCTATGTATAGAAGAATGAAACTCAGCCATTCTCTTACACCATACACAAACATAAACTTGAAATGGATGAAAGACCTCAACGTGGGCAGGAATCTATCAAAATCCTAGAGGAGAATATAGGTAGTAATTTCTTTGACATCAGCCACAGCAACTTCTTTCAAGACATGTCTCTAAAGGCAAAGGAAACAAAAGTGAAAATGAACATTTGGGACTTCATCAAGATAAAAACCTTCTGTACAACAAAGGAAACAGTCAGCAAAACAAAGGGGCAACCCATGGAATGGGAGAAGATATTTGCAAATGACACTACAAACAAAGGGCTGATACTCTGGTTAATTTCTGGCTTAATGATTCATTTTCCAAAAATGTATGGTGAAGTAGGATTATCACAGGAGTCTTTGCTGTACATCAGGACAACACATATCTGTATCTTGATGGAGACAAGATATTCTGGAAATAACTCTATGATATTACCCTTTCTAGGTAGCAGAATGAGATGGTTCAGCCAGCTGAGTGGTAAAGAAAGTGCCATTGCTTTGTTTTTGTTTTTGCTTTTAACTTACTCACAAACAACCAGGCAAAGAGCAATTATTTTTAACAATATGAAACCTTAGGGAAGGCCCCAGGGAGAGGAGGCATTTAAAATTTCCCACACTCTACAATATTACTAGAGGCATCTTAAGAGAAAACTTAGCATAGCAGCACTCCCAGGATAACTTAAAGATCATTCCTGAAGATTCATTTATTTGCAGTGGTCTTCAAACAGAGATTTCTAAGAAAAGTTCAGATACGGTATGTGTTGGGTAGTCATTATGACTCTTGGCATTTAGTGCACCTGGAGTAAGAGGTGGGAAGCATCTGCAATGCTCAGGTCATTCTCACACAAATAAGAATTACCCTGCTTAGGGCACCTGGGTGGCTCAGTGGGTTAAAGCCTCTGCCTTCAGCTCAGGTCATGATCCCAGAGTCCTGGGATAGAGTCCCACATTGGGCTCTCTGCTCAGCAGGGAGCCTGCTTCCTCCTCTCCCTCTGCCTGCCTCTCTGCCTACTTGTGATCTCTGTCTGTCAAATAAATAAATAAAATCTTAAAAAAAAAAAAAAAAAAGAATTACCCTGCTTAGCTATCAAGCAAATAATGATGAATACTGCCAAGAAAGAACTAATCTTTGACATACCCATAAAGCAGTTGCTAAGGAATCATTAACAGGTTTCTTAGGAATTAGCATCTCCTATTTAGTTAGGGCTGGCTCCTCAGGGGAATACCAATTGTCAGAAATGCAATGCCATGTGTGTATACTTCCTTCTTCAGCATGGAGGAAGAAAGGAGGCAAATTTATAGGAATTGTAAATCACAACAATATAAATAAGAATAGTCATAAATACATATAGACATTCCATGAATGGTTTTCTTTCTTTTGTATGTGTCAGTGCTGTGGCAGGAGTAATTATACTCTAGCACTTGCCAAGTTTCTTAATGCAGTAACAGTTGCGAGTCATTCTCTTAAATTAATAGAATTCTGAGAGCAAATATCACTAAATATTATGAAAATTCTTCTCATTATTTTACATGTTTTCTCTCTGTTTCTGCGTGTCTCAAAAGGGCCCTAAGAGCTCTACCAGGGGCAGAAGTTCAGCACTTCAACATGTATCCTTTTAAAAATGTTGGAAAATACTTGAATTAATTTGCCAACTAAACTATATAATTAGATCCTGATTCATTCTCTGAGTTCAGTTAATAAGTTGCTTTTCTCTTTTCTTTTTTGAAGGAGGCAAAAAGACTTGCCATGAGTCCAAGAAGAGTTTCGCCAGTGTCTAGAGTTTGCTTAAGGTAGAAATTTTAGTTCTCATTGGCTTAAATTCATAGTATATGAGGGTATGGAATCCACCTGAAATGGTCATTGAAAGTCTCATTTAAAAATGTATACATTTTCTTTCCCCCTATAAGCTTTGCAAATGCAACCCTGCTTGCAACTTTAAGAAATCTAGCTGCTTATCTTCTACCAGTATACCATTCAGTTACATTAGACTTATTTCTTATCGCACACACACAATATTTATCTTACACTTTACCTAACTTCATTTTGGCTTTGATATTTGTTAGCTTTGAAGGGGAGGGATAGGTCTGGTATCCCTTCTATTCCCATGAAGACATGCTAAATGTGCTACAGGAGTCAGGGGACAATTTAAAAGCTTTACAGAATTTCAATAAAAAGAGGAATTCATGCAGTGAAATAGAAATTAGCCTCTGCTGAAATCTTTGCACATTCTCAGCATGATTTCATATGCACTTAATATATTGATAAGTATTCCAAATACAGAGTAATCTGAATTTTAATTCAGGATATTAAGTACCACTGAAATAAAACCATCTTTTAGTTTAGCCTATGGATTCCAAACCAGTTCCTACACCATTGGCTTTTCACTAACAGATTTCATACCTACTTTGACAGCTAATAAGTACCTATGCCACTATCTGCTTTATTTACCAAGGATAAATACTTAAGAGATGTCCCTTAAAGATTCCAATTTTATATCACAACAAGTAGCAACTAATGGTTTTTTTTTAAATGATACACAAAGAGAATGCTGTGTATCCACTGTAAGAGCAGAGGCAATGGCCAAGTCACAAGGAAATAAGACGTTAGTCTTATTTTAATATCCTAACTGAGCTTATTGTTATCTTTGTAATATGATACTGTGTTGGCAACTGGAGTATCTTGGAATCAAGGCTGTCTGTGCTAAAAAGGAACTCAGAGACCAACAGGATGACTTCCTTTGCTTTATAAATATGGAAGTTGAGGTCCAGTGTGGCAAGTGATTCCGTCAAGTTCTAGGAGATCTCCATCATAACTTTGCCATTTTTAAGAAATACCTTTTTTTTTTTTTCTGGAAATTAAATAAACTTTAACTTTAGAAGTTATAATGTTTCTTGACATTAAGGACAGGTTCTCTTTTGCTGGACTTTAGCATAGGCCCTAAAGATAATGTAGAAGATGAATTTTAGCTACTTACTTTGTTCCTATTGTATGTGTTGCAATTGACCCAATTTTGCTGGTTAGTCTCATATGAGAAACCGCAAATGTCTTCATATTTTGATCAGATTCCAAGATCTTTTCTCTTATTATTATGTTCTGAAATTTCATACATAATATTTGAGATTAAAAAAACCTCTTTCTGGGGCACCTGGGTGGCTCAGTCCTTAAGCGTCTGCCTTTGGCTCTGCTCATGATCCCAGGGTCCTGGGATAGAGCCCTGCATCAGGCTCCCTGCTCAGTGGGAAGCCTGCTTCTCCCTCTCCCACTCCCCCTGCTTTGTTCCCTCTCTCACTATCTCTCTCTGTCATAAATAAATAAAATCTCTTTATTTTATACCACAGTACAAGTTAAAATAAACACTTCCAATCTGATCTTCCTTAATATTTTGCCCCATTTACCACACATCATAAACAAATGATCGTATAAATTATACAGTGTTAAATCAGAAAAAAATTATTTGTGCTACTTTGATCAGGTATCTCATCTAAGCTTCTATAATCTGTTGTTTATGTTATAGACTTAAATATACAAAATTCTAGGAATTATAGCAAATGAGTCTTTCAGGTAGTTAGTGCTACTTGCAAATTAAGAGAGGTCATATTTGTTAAGCTAGTGACTGGCAGCATAATCAGTCTGTTGTAGGAGGGTGTTGATTTTTTTTTTTTTTTTGAGGGTGTTGATTTTAAGGGTCTACTAATAACTCTTTAATGAGAAGGTAGTTATTGTTTTGAGATGAGTTCAGAGATAGGAACCCTTTCCACTGGCAGCCCAATGAAATTTCATGACTTTTTTGACCTTGGTCATCAATATTATGGCTTCTAGCCATCCCCTCTGTTTTGGTCTGAGTGCACAGGTGGCAATATGACAAATAAAACAGTTGGGGCACAGGTTAAAATGCCAGTGGCAGAATTTGAGCCACTGTGACCTAGGGAGTTGAGTAATCATAACAGTACCATAGCATCTGTGAATTCAGACCCATGACGCTATTCCAGAAAGTGAGAATTCAAGTTACCTTCCCAGAACAACAGTTATGTCTTTCCATTATGGATTTCCCACTTGTAGCAGAGGTTCAGGTTGATCCACCCACACTTTAGTAATGACAGACAGAATATAGGAGTCACATTCTGAGAACAGTTGACCTAAGAAAGTTAGACAGTCAATACTACGTTGATGATTGCCATTTTCTCAATTTATCCTAAAGCAGTGAACCCATTATCTCAATATTTTTTTAACCTACCTTTAAATAAATAATACCTCTGGAGCTCATGCTGAATAACCATAACGGCTTGTAGATGAAAAACTAGTTGAATATAATTCTAACACTACCAAGTTTCCTATTAGGAATCTGTTATTGAAATAGGTTTTAACATAGGATAAGTCCTCTATCCTACCATTTATAAAAGTAACTTTATTTATCTTCAGAGTTTTATTTTGTCAGTCCATAAAAGGACACTTGACTTAGTACCACAATTTAAAAAGGAAGTAACAATTGGTGCAGTCTTTAAAAAGCAGGAGTACCTATATTCCTTTTGCTTTGTATCATATCCTACCATGCTGCCACAGACCCAGGGGGGGAATACTGTTAGAGAATGATGATTTTTATGCTGTTCTTTTGGGTTGCTTTGCACTGAAATGTTTTGAAATCTGAAATTCTACTTTGCCATTTTCATGAGTTATTTAAAGCATTCCTTCTGCACACTTGAGAATGATGAGGGTTTGAAGGTGCCAAGAACTAGCTTAAACTGACTAGGAGTGAATTCATATTTTGAAGTCCTTATATCTCCCTACTCATATCATACTCTTTTGAGGAATGTTAAGAAATTGCTTGGACTTCAGAAATTTTTCACATTGCCTTTTTATTTTCTTAAATATTGCTTTATTTCATTTTTCTCTCATTTTATAAAATATTGTACAAATAAAATATCCCGCTTTTGTATTCTGTGGAATCAATGAAAGATTTTCTCTCTCTCTCTCTCTCACTCACTCTCTCTCTCTTTCCACTCCATCTTGTGGGGACTTGCTGTGACAATACAGAAAAAATTATGACCTCAAGCCAATAAGCTAAGAAGCTACTATTTGTAACCAAAGTCTGAAAATATTTCCAGCTAGGTATATTTCTTAATGAAAATCTTTCCATTTGCATTGTTCCTTTGATGGTTGTTCCTAATGTTATCCCTTTACCTATTTAAAAGAAATATTACTCTAAGGAATTGTTATGAAATCCTTCATGGGGTGGGAAAAGAATTCCTGACATTTTTAGTCTTGAATAACCAACACTTTCTCTTCTTTTGAAATATACCACTGCATATTCATTTTAATTAAACCCAAACAGCATTCACAGAGAGGTTTACATGTCACCAATTATTCTAAATGAGGGCTTTTCTCTTCTTTTTGGATGTTAAATCATCATCTGTCTTTCAACACATGTGGAAAATGCAGCTAAAATTGTTATAAATAACATCTTTCCCTAAGCATAAATTTGGGATATGGTCAGTTTTTCTTTTTCCTCCAGAAGCTCAAAAACTTCAATTGTCTCACTCTGGGTGTTTTCAAAAGTACCAGTCACAAAAGAGATTGGTGAAAATGACAATGTTGTGTTTGATATTTATTCTCTCGTGCTGACTTCCATATCAAAACTGCTAAGTTGGGAAGACAAAGGATGCTTATCCAACTGCTGGCAACACAAAGCTCCTTTGTATTCTGACTCTTCTCTTTCCCTTACATCAACATCAATAAGTATTTTGTGGGAGAAACCAAAATGTCAGTCTTTCCAAGGAGCAATCAAGTCCAGTTTATTCTTTGCTCTGTAATTAAAGCCTGTTTCTGTGAGAAAAGTAAACCAATACCCCAGCAGCCAAAGATAAACTGCTGCGCTATTTTTAATCTACAGCAACCCATTCAACAGTAGGAACCCTTTGAGACTTGCTGCAATTTTTGCATTCTTGAGCCAATAGAAAAAAGATTCGTGAAAGACAATGGTGGATAATAGTTTTATGGCATTAAAAATTGTATGTCTTCTTTTAAATGCCTGTTTTTGAACAAACACTACAAAGGACATGGATAAAAGTGGAGAATTTGATGAATATGCTTTGTCCACCCAAAATGTGTATGCAGTCTGAAGGAGAGTAGAATAAACCACTCCAAGATATGCTTCTTTGGCATGAGGATTATTTTGTGCTAGTTATTAAAAACAAACAAACAACAACAACAACAAACTCAGCAGACAAGGGAGAACCTCTGAGAACTAAGTAGAGAAACTTTCTGTAAGATATATTTGAATTTGTAAGGGAAATTATCACTTGTAATGGTGTCTTTCTTTCTGTACCAGGAAGAACTCTAGAAATTCAATGGGGCGTCAAGAACTTAAATCTGCATAACAAGTATACCCTTATTTACTGTGATTTGCCTGATTAACTTCTGTAACTAGCTCTCCCACCCCCAACATCTTCTTTTGTCTTTAGCTGGAAATGACGGTGGCTTGTGCTATTTCAGAGTTAGTTTTCATAGGTTTCTCCCTTGCAAAGAGAGGAATTATACATATTATTAAACTTCTGTGTGTTTCTTTTTCTGTTAATCTGTCTTTTATTACGGAGAAGGGGGAGAGTCTCAGCACAGAACCAAAAGGGTAGAGGAAAAATAATTTTTCCTCCCCTACAAATCTTTTCTTTCTTTACTTGAATATGTGCCAATCCCAACCCCAATGTCTTGATTTGCTGGATTTGCTACAGATTTGAGCATATTAAGCAAGGAATTCCAAAGCAAAAGTGGAAAAGAGCTTAAGACTGGTTATTAAGCTTAACCCCACCATAAGGGTTCCCCTAGAGATAGCTTCTTCCTTATCACCCCACTTGACTGACATTCAGAAATATGGACACTGTGCCATGTCCTTCTTGAATCCCACGGCCCTCTTCTCATGTTTGGCTGCTTGCTTCTTTCTCTACAGAAGAGAAAAAAAATATTAATACCACAATAATCTCATCAATTCAGTAAGCAACCCTTTTAGTTTTTAATGCCAGCTTAAAATTCCTCCATTCAATCTCTCTCTTCTATTATTTGGTATCTATGTAATCAAAGAGTAAATAAAAAGGATATCCTAAACTAATGTGTAACCTCTTCTCAAAGATACATAGAGCCAATCCTATGGCTCTCTCTATAAATAGAGAGAGCCAAGTCTATGAAATATTTAAATAGCAATATTTTGAATAGATAAGTCTTTTTTCCTCATCTCCTGAGTCCAACAAAGGGCCTTCTCACTATGAGCTGCTCTGCTGTAGTTATGGAATACGTATAAAATGTGAGAATTTGTAAAGGATTTTCCAGTGAAAACATCACCCTCACACTCAAGTTCATGGAGACTTTAATATGTCAATGCAAGCCACAGACATGACCTAATTATGAAATTTAAAATTGTTTCCTGGCCAAATTTAAAAAAAAAAAAAAGCAAAAAGAAAGAGGTGAAATTAATCTTAATAATATATTCTATTTAACTAAATATATCTCCAATATTATAATTTTAACATGCACTTAATATTAAAAACATGATAATTGAGCTCCTTTTTTTCTTTTTTTTTATACGAAGGCTCTGAAATTCAGTGGGTATTGTACATTTACAGCACATCACATTGCATTTCAGATTAACTACATTTCAAATGCTCAATAGCCACAGAAGTCCACTGGCTACCATATAGGATGAAGATGTTCTAAACTTTCATTGGTAGATGAGTCTTTCCTTTACATAGACCCACAGACTGAATACATAAATAGATAATAACCAGACCATGTATGACAATAAATTCTGTTCCAGGAAATCAACCTATAACATCTATAACAATTGTTTTGGTCAGGGCTTGGTCAATGACTGTATATTTCCCTATCCCTCTTCTACTCCATCCTTTCATGAAGGACAAACCAGAGAAAGTCAAATATACTCCCCAATCTATCACATAAGATGACTGTTTCTAGCTGGCATCTGCCAACAAACTCCAACCAGAGCATAAAGGAAGACTCCTCCCATTTTTCTTTTTTTTTCCCCACTATTAAGCCTTCTCACTTCCCTGCCTGCCTTTGATTCCTTACCAAACAAAGCTGACTACTTGCCTGCGAGTTCTGAATTAATAGCCTCTGTTTTCATTTGAATGCCCTTAGGTTATTTCTGTAAGACTTGAACTTCACTTTCCATCGTGTAGAAATTCTCCTATATTTGAAAACACAGTTTGTAAACTTCATGAGGAAAGTGTGGAATGTGGTACAGAAAGAGTGTTCTTGGCCCAAGGTAACATGAAATAGAGCAGTAACATTTTGCTGGAAACACTGGAAACACACATATTCAGGGGTTTTGTTTGTTTGTCTCTACACTTGGGTAGTGGCAGACAAATGTTTACTGATTAAGGCATAATGTATCATGATGCTGGTAGCAGGCTGAGAAAAGAGACCTTCCTCATCTGTGCTTAGAGGACATGCACTTTACAACGTGGAGAGGAAAACAGCCCTTGGTATTCCTGGATTTTTCACAATCCATTTCCCACTACATAGCCTGTGCCTGTAGAAACATCTTAAAAGCTTTCTGATAATGCTAGCTGGTGAGTGAGGTTTTTAGAAACAGGCAAGATGTCTGCCCAAAATGTGGGATTAACACTTCATTTTTGGCTAAAGTTAAAGTGGGGAGAAAGCCCAAAGGAAAAACAGATCACTTCTGTGGCTGCACAAGTAGTGGAATAATATATATAAATGTTACCAAGAAAATGTAGAAAATGTTTGCAAGCCCAGCAGTGTAAATGTTATTTTTAAGACACAATTAAAGGAAAATTTAATCAAGGCAAATAGATAACGATTTTTTTTTTTGAGTTAAGGAAAAATTGGGTCCATTTCTTGTTGAAGAAATTTTTTTCCAAATACTGATCCCCTGCTTAGGATTCTGACCCATTAAAACTGGTTTAAAATGACAATTATTTGGCTAAAATGAAAACTTGAATTTTAAAGTTGCCATTAAATGAAGATAATTTATTTTTAATAATAAATAAATTGAAATCTATTTCCACAGCTAGGCTACAGGAATTATGAGGTGTTAGAGAGGAAAGACATCTAATTATTTACAAGGTATTTATAATCTAAAAGTCCAGGACTCCCTAACACCTTATTTACCAGATGACAGCCACACCTGTGACACAAGGCCCAAATACCCTTGCAACGGGTAATCACTTCCCATTCCTACAGTAACTAGTTATCTGACAGACTCCCACTCAGTTTGTTTCAAAATTGTATGTAGACTACATTATTTTTATGTGAAATACACTATTTCTTAGATTCTATTGAAAAAAAAATCTTTTCAGTATAGGCCCACTTTGAGATATTATTACATGGTAAGAATGTAGCATTCCTGCCTTCTAAAAGATTTACAATGCAAACATCACCCAGAGAGGAAAATTACATCACCTCACTATGAAGATGAGGCTTAGTTCATCAATCACTAATTGAGAAACTAAGCCAAATATTAATATAAATGTCATATCTCTGTTGGACAGGATACAGAGCAGTGGTTTTGATTTGGTCATAACTTACAAGGTCAGTGAGCCTTCATGTCTGCTATCTTGCCCGTGCAGCCAGGGTCTTATCTAGAATGTGAATTTCATTGGAAAGCTGGCTGTCTTTAAAAGGAGAGAAGAGATGAGAAAGAAAAACTAGACTCAGAGGACCAATAGCGTTTTCCTTCGTGAACAGTTCAGATTAACTCATAAACAACAGAAACATTTTCATGATCAGGCAGTGGCACCCTGTCTGCTGGCCACATTTCTTGTTCTTTGCAGGAAACCAGCCCAACTGACATGACCTCTTGCCACAGCAGTGTGGAGATCTGAGCTGACTCTAGGGCTCAGTTCTTGTCACAATATAATCACCAAGGCTGCCAGGCATTGGGACCCATTGAGGAACTTTCTTAATGACAATTCCTTCCTTTTTCTGTTTTAGACATTTCCTATATGTTGATATTTATTGAAATAGAAATAGTCACAAAGTGATAAGAGAGCATGAGAAATCCCTCCCCACCACCAAGTACACACATAAGGGAGGAAATAATAACTGTTTTTTCTCCTGTGTAGACCCAAATCAGCTCACGCTTTTCCCTCACTCCTCACTATCTTCTCTCTAACCAGAATTGTCCTTGGAAGGCATACAGGGCCAAGACCCTCCAAAACCACACAATGTGTGATTCAAAAGCTTCTGGAAATTAAGTCTATTAAGGCATATATTTTGTGTCATAATTATGTGATCTACAACCATTGCTGCTAAACCTGTTTTTCACTTAATTTGCTGTTAATGGTGTGTCCCTCCAGAGTTCAAGGATTTGGATTCAACCACCTCATGTTAAAGTCCTCTAGTAATATAGCTATGTTCCCTACCCAATTACAGCTGACTAAAAATACTGATATATTGCTTCTATGTTGCTAGCATTGTATTCTAAGTGATTTTATATATTAACTCAAATTAATCCTCCTGGGAAATCTTTGAAATAATAATATAACTATCTGATCTTACAGATGAGGAAACTGAGGCACAGATTGGTTAAATAAGATTTCTCAGCATGTGGCCCAGTCAGATTTCAGATCAATATTTCAGCCCCAAAATCTCAGCTCTGAACCTAGACACATTATTGCTCTTGGAGGACTGACTATGTTTTCTCAACCTGTGCATTCCTAGCCCTCAGTATGAAGCTTGGATCATCAGAATTTTGAGTACATGCTCAGTGATTTGAGGATGACATCGAAGGCAGAGTCCCTAAGCAGCTCTCATCATGTGGATGTGGAGCATGAGCCGTGGACACCTAAAGCTGACTAAACGCTGTGTCCTTCAGCAGGCTGACCCTGCTGTTGTCCCCATTACCCAGCCTGGCTCTCTTTCTCACCAATCTAGTTCTTCCTGAGATCATTGATGAAACCTGGGTGACAAGAGCACTGCCATAACACCTCTGCCTGCTCATCTCTTCCCTCCTTTAACACCAGTTTGCCTCTTCCGGTCCCTCTATCTGTTTCTGAAAGGAATGGGACACCACAAAAAAAAAAAAAAAAAAAAAGACCAGCTATCCACTCTCAACTATATGGCAGAGGGGACTTACTTAGAAAAGTCTGCCTAAGTCAGTTGCTTTTGTTCAGCCGTAATCTACAGGAATGTGACTAGTTAAGGAAGTCAGATTACTGCTTCATTACTGTCTCCCCAGCTCCTTGAACAGTGTTGGCACTTAGTGGATGCTCACTGTATTTGCTGAATATATGAATGGATAGGGTCTACGACACAGTTGTATGGCTAACATTGGAGATACAAAGGTAAATAAAACAAGCATGGACCCAGGCCTTGGGAGTATGTATTAAGCAAATAAACGCACAGTTGAAGATCAGTTGGAATTTGTGCTTGGTGCTTTATTAGGATTATGGATAAGATTTAGTTTGAAGAAATAGCTCCCTCTCTGCTAACAGTTTGCAGCCTGAAGGAGTGGTTTGTCCCAAAGCCTGCCAACGTTGTAAGTTGTCAGATTTTTCTAATATGTGAGGCAATGGGTGGAGAGAGAGAGGAAATTGAGAGTTCTCAGCAGGTAGCAGGGCTGACCTGGCTAAGACTCTGGGCAACAAAACAGAAAGTAGTAATGACTCCGTTCTATGAATATGGGTTTTCCCTAATTGGCTATGTTGTCTATATTTCTGCTGTGTCACCAAGGGAAGGAAGAAGAAATGGGCCCTGTCCTCAAGGAATTTCTCATCAATTGGAAAATACAAGATCAAGACACATTCATGGGGTGCCTGGATATCTCATTCATTAAGCAGCTGCCTTGTGCTCTGTCAAGATCCCAGGGTCCTGGGATCCACCCCGCATCAGGCTCCCTGCTCGGCAGGAAGCCTGCTTCTCCCTCTCCCACTCCCTCTGCTTGTGTTCCTTCTCTCTTCCTGTGTCTCTCTCTGTCAAATAAATAAATAAAATCTTAAAAAAAAAAACACAAAAACAGACACATCCATAAAATAGCTGCAAGATTTCCCTTCCACCCTCTGCCATCTCAAGTAAAGATATATTCCCAAAGGAAAAATATGAATGGACTCTGGGAAGGTTTAGAAAACAGTTGAGTTTACAGCAGAGAGGGGGGAAGAAACTCTGAGTGGCTGAAAACCGTCATGGCACACCTGATTATGTGGCAAGCCTCGTTTGCTTGGAGCCAAGGACATAAACAGGTGCTAGTGAGAGACACTTTGGTTAGCAGAAAGCACTGCAGGAGCAGTGAACTAGCTAGCAAACACACCGCTGGACACCTCCTGTTATTCAGAGAGCTGAGTATTTTCACAGCAATATTATTCCTTTAAAACCACGAGGCCTAACCACACAGCTATATCCATTTGTCAATATCTTTGCTAGAGCAATCATGTAAACCTGCAAAGGCAAGGAGAAGTAAAACCAAGACTCCCAGGGCAATCATAATTCACCCACATTGCTCATACATGTTCATTTGGCTTCTAAGTAGGTTGTTCACTTTATGGCATGTGCAGTATGGACGAGTTTTCTTAAAATTAGTTTAAATTGTCCTTAATCAGAAATATGTCACGCAACAGCCTTTTTCTCCAAATGAGTATTTTACTCAGTGGCACACAGCCTGTGCCATTAAGCCCAAAATTAACATTTTTCATTCCTACTGGTTCTATTTTGCTGGGCCTACATTTGAGGGAGAGGGAATACTTTAGGTCCTCAGAGAACCATGAGTAATGTTATCGTCCTAACAATTTGGAATTCTTCTTAAAACCATGTAATTGTGTACTAAACAAGGTGGGAGAAAATGCCTTTCAGTCCCATTTTTGCCGATGCGGAGCCTGATGAACGTGAGATAGTAGAGATTTATGTCTGTTAGGCTGGCAGTCACTTCATATTTACTTGGATGACACGACTGGAATCAAATCGGAGGCTCCCTATCCAGGAGTGTGTGACTTGTTATCTAAATAACCATGCGCGAGCAAATCGGATGTGGGTAAGACATTTCCAGTATCACCATGTGTGTTAGTTCTGATTCATGAGGCTCCAGCTTCATCTATACTAGCTTTATCAATGCTGTTCTCTTCGGTTTTACGTACTTGCTACGCCTGGCAGGCTATTCTGTTCTTGTTAACTTCTCAACTGGTAATCACGAAGGAAAAATTTAACAAAAAAAAAACGAGGAAATACATTTTGTCTCTGGTCTTGGTTAATAGACGAGCCCATTGCTTGATAATGAATCAAGGGGAAAATGTACAAAGAATTCATAGACACAGGAGGAGTTTCTTTTGCTCACAGTATACACGCCTCAAATTCCAAAATGCCAGACTGGAGACTATTTATATTTCCTCTCTCATTTTGAGGGATTTTTGTCTACTTATTGCTAACAATCTTACCTTTAGTTTGCACATAGAAAAAAACATAGGATCCAAACCTATTTTTGTCACACAATTTCACAAACTATTTGACCTTAACTTTGCAAGCAGAAGTATGTATCTCTACCAATAGTTATGCTATCAGTCAGGATTCTTGTTTGCAAACCTACAACTGACTTAAGATATTTTTTAAAAAGGAAGCAAATTTTTCAGAGAGAGCACAACATATGCATCAAGGATATTTTAATAGGAACTGTCTGGCAAGAACAGCCCTGCCCTGCTGCAGAGACCCACTGCTGCTGGTCACTCTCACAGCTACTGCAAATAAATCCTACCTCTCCTTTTGCTAAGGAGCTCAAGCCCCAGGAAGGATCCAGCTGGCAGACACCAGGTTTTGTGGCTGCTTGTGTCCTGCTATGAAACCACGGGAAGAAGGAAGCTTTTCTCTGTTCTGTGATGAAAGGAAAGATACCATGTCTCCCACTATTGTATCATTGGGTGTTATTTCCCAATGGGAATAAGAATTATATACTGGAGTCCCCCAAATAACAAAGGTTTTCTATTCTTTTTTTTATTATTGATTTCATTTAAAATAATAGGTTATAAATATACTGCTACTTTTTAAAACCTGAAACCGAAATCTCTTTGTTCTTGGTTTATTGTTATGTCATATGTAGGCAAACATGTTACATGTTACAGTAAACCTTTTGAGACACATTTTATATTTAGAAAGAAGATAAAATTAGAGAAGTTCTCATATTTAACTAGAATGTCAGTATTATTTCTTGGTTCTATACTTACTTTAAATGTCTTTCTTCTCTTTTTAATTCCAAGCTCCATGAATATCAGGTTTATTTCAATATGGACGAATATGGCCTGAACACCCAAGAAATGTAGTGAGAGGATGGCTTCCTTAAAGCCACTGTCAGCATTCCCTTTCCTTGCACACTAGTATAGAGACTGGAAACACACGTACTCCCTCACATGGCTTTTTTTTTTTTTTTAAACAGAGAAGAGTTTGTATGTAATCCACTTCCAGACTATGATATATATGCAGAATTGAATCAAAGACAGTTTGGGGAAAGTAACTGTTTCCTAAAATTAAAGTATAGTTGCAGCCTAAGCAATACTCCTCACTTCCCTCTACTTTCTACCTTGAGCATGGTCAAAGTTATTTGGAGCTGAAGAGAAAACACCAGCCTTAAGGGAAAACCAAAGAACCAAGAGATGTTAGTGCGGACATCTGCTTCCAGACTCTCGGACTTCTTGCTAAAGAGTGAAATTAACCCCTCCCTTCCTTTGGGTCCAGTGTAAATCAAGTCTGGGGGCACTTGCTGTTGAAAGCATTCCTAAGTGACCCAATGTTTTTTGACAATTCACATCCACCCATAACTGGACATTTCAAAGAACCTACTTCTACCATTTACTGAGTGTTGAATTTGGGCTGGCACTGTGGAAGTGAGGTATAATCCAGACTCTCAAAAGAAAGACAGTGTACATAAGGATATGCATAACTAATGTAATATGGTAAATGCTAAAACAAAGGAATGTTCCCTGAGCCAGATTAAGACATGATTAATTTAAGTATTAGGACTAGATTCAGTAAAATGGAATAATCTGGAAAAAAATCAGTTGTGATATGTTGAATAAGAGGACAGGAATACTTAGTGTTTTACAGAAAAATTATTGTAGTAAGTTAGCATTTCTAATGAATACCGAGAATAGCATCTATTTTATGGGAACTTTTACATAGTGATCTCACTTTATCTTGGAAAAACTAGTGTGAGGTGGAACATATAGGTAGCTGATGGTAACTGAACTCCAAAATGTCTAAATCAGTTTTTCTCAACCTCAGCACTATTGACATTTTGGACTAGCCAATTTTTAAAAAGATTTTGTTGTGGTCAGCACCATTAACATGAGATCTACCTTTTTAACTGACTTTTAAATGTACAATATGGTGTTGTTAACTATAGGCACCATAGATCTCTTGTACAACAGATCTCTAGAACGTATTCATCTTGCATAATTTAAATTTTACACGTGTTGATTAACAATTCCCGATTTTCTCTCCCACAGCACCTGATAACCACCATTTTATTCTTTGTTTCCATGCGTTTGACTATTTTCAATACTTCAAATAAATGGAATCATCTGGTATGTCTCCTTCTTTGGATGGCTTATTTTAGTTATCATCATGTCCTCAAGGTTCATCCATGTTGTCATATATTAAGGGATTTCTTTATTTTTTAAAGCTGAATAGTATTCTATTATAATGTATATGTCATATTTTAAAATTCATTCATCCATCAATGGACATATAAATTATAACCATATTGAGGCTATTGTGAATAGTGCTTCAATGATTATGGGAGGGCTAATATCATTTTGAGTCCTGATTCAGGATAAGACTTCATTGTGTGGAGCTATCCTGTGCCCTGTAGGATGTCTAACAACATCTCTGTCCTCTGTCTACCTATAGTGCCACCTGCTTGTACCCCGCTTATAGTACCAACCCTCACCCAGTTGCTGAAACCAAAAATGTCTCCAGATATAGTCAAATGTTCCCTGGGATACAGAGATGAATTATCTCCTCCGATTGAGAACCCCACCAGTTCAGATGGCTTGAACAGAAAGTATAACCAGGGGCGCCTGGGTGGCTCAGTGGGTTAAGCCTCTGCCTTCAACTCAGATCATGGTCTCAGGGTCATTGGATTGAGCCTCGAATGGGGCTCTCTGCTCAGTGGGGAGCCTACTTTCCCCTCTCTCTCTGCCTGCCTCTCTATCTACTTGTGATCTCTCTCTATCAAATAAATAAATAAAATCCTAAAAATAAATAAATTAAAAAAAAAAAAGGAAAGTTTAACCAAATCAAAACTAAGACCAATTGTCATTCTGTGTTCTCATCCTTGGAGGACTGGAACTCAAGGAATAAAATGACCCAATCCCTACACCACTTTCATTTACAGATAGGACTGCCCAGAGGTAACTCAAAACATATACCTTACAGATACAAAATCAAATCTTCATGTGTAAATAGATAACCACACATGAAAGAGATTACATGAGGAGCTCTGAGGGCAGCTGTAATAATGTGCCATCTATCTGCTGTTCTTATTTCTCATATTCCTCATAACCTCTGAAACTGGGCCACCCACCCCAGATTTCGAGGCCAAGCTTACTCTCAACAGGAGAAATTTAAGTAATCATATGTCAGAAGAGTGCAATCACAAGATTAATGAGCCTTTGCTGAGGTTGTACTCTAGGTCAGGGCAAAATTTTTTTGTAAAGGGCCAAATAGTAAATATTTGAAACTTAGTGAGACAAACAGTCTGTTTCACAACTATTCAACTCTGCCTTTGTAGCTGGAAATCAACCATAGAATATACGTACATGAATGTACCTCTGTACCAACTTTATTTACAAAAACAGGGTTGTCCTTGGCCCATGGCCATAGTTTGCCAACTTCTTCAGTGAACTGCATCCTTTATTTCTATACCAAATCTTTCTTCTACCCATTCTAGTAACCAAGTTATAGGCTATAAGCTTGTAGTCACAGGAAATATAATTTTCGTTACTCTACTTTTTTTTAAAAGATTTATATTTACTTATTTGACAGACAGATATCACAAGTAGGCAGAGAAGCAGGCAGGGAGAGGGGGGGGAAGTAGGCTCCCTGCTGAGCAGAGAGCCTGATTCGGGGCTGGATCCCAGGACCCTGGGATCATGACCTGAGCTGAAGGCAGAAGCTTAACCCACTGAGCTACCCAGGCACCCCTACTTTTCTATAACTTAAACTAATTTCTGTTTCAGACCTACGTTCTGGTGGGTGGTTAAAATTAAATCTCTACCAATTGATTCATCTCAGCTTTTTTATAATAAATTCAGGATTATCTCATTGATTTTAGGGCTTTCTTCATCAACTCAAGATGTTTTCTTCCTTTCCCAGGTTGTGGCTCTGTTTTATAAGGCTCCAGTAGTGCACATATCATGGGAGGGAGTAACTAGTCCCCTGCCTTCATGTGTCCATTGGCCTTATAATTCTGGTTTCTGTTTGTTGATCTACAAGACACTGCTTGTTTTAGCATAGGTTATATTATTATTTAGTTATGATAAGGCCAAGAGATCCAGAGGTGATTGCCATTATAGTTTGTTGTGCTCACAGATTCCAAGGGGAAAAGGCATGCAGTGTGCCATGAGGTGCCACATGGGGAAGCACCAAGGTCATCAGGAGGCAGAGGAAGGTAGGAATCATGGGCGAGAGACTCTACACTGGTTTCTGTAGGAAGAAATAGCCAAGGTAGGTTAAACAGATTTAGGACTGGCTAGTTTGAATGATTTCAGTGGGTTCTGGGACATAAGTTAGTGGTACCTTGTTCTGGTGTGATTAGGATAGATAAATCGTGGCCCGGAATATGATGTTCCAATCAGGAAGCTATTTGGGAGTATGAATTCTGGACTGTCTGGTTTGCATTTAAAAAACTGACTAGAGTAGCAAGTTGTTTACTATCTCTAGAAATTGGCAACCCTGGGAGGGACAAGTTCCTCCAGGGTCAGTATGACCCCTGATGTCAAAGCACCAGAATACAGAAAATAAAAGACATAAATATTACATTTTCCTCTTCAGACTGCAAAGGCCTCAGACTGCTCTTTTGAGCTGAAAAACTGCTTTCAGGCATGTGGTGAAAGTTCTGAGGATCCTCATACCAAGACTAGGACACAGAAACTCTCTAAGCTTACTTAATACTGAAGAAGAGTCTGTATAGTCATCTCAACTGTTCGGGATGGCACAGAGACCGCCGAGGCTACCTGCCTCTTCCAGCTCCAGTTAGCAAGCAGTATTCTTACTGATGCTACCATCAGACCTCCTGGACTTATCTCGGTTTCTAAAGTCCTGGTCTCTGGTCTTAGCTGGAGAGAGGAGAGCAGGGCACAGCACTCCTTCTCATGGACACTCATGTGTATGAAATTCTGCTTTCCCCTGGTTTAATTCTCTCATGTAGCCTGGAGAAAATAAACTTTGCTGGTGTGGGAGCAAGATAGGATGAAAAAAACTAGCTCATGCCAACTTGGTATTCTTTCCCATCTATTACTTAGTGCATAAACTTTATGGCCTGTGTCCCTCAGGGCTATGAGTTTTAGAAACCCAAACCAAGGCTTCTGAAACTCATAACTCTTTTTCTCTTACACCACTTTCTACAACAATATTTAAAAGTTTATTTTGATACCCAAAAGTTGAGCTTTGACTCCTTTTTTTTTCTTTTGTTATTTTCTTTGGTAATATTTCAGAGAAGGAGACTAGGAAGGAGAAACATATTGATTAATATATCAAAATATTATCTTGCAACACCAGTTATATCCACTGGGTACCTACCTTATTCCCCTTGCTTAACTTCCACCTTGAATGCTTTCTGGAACCATGGCCCTTCTGTCCTGATTTCCTTACCCTGTTCCTCCAGTTCAGACAATCCTTATACCCTTCCCTTTCTTGGTGAAGCTGTGATCCCACTGATGAGTAATTTTCTCAAGTACACAAACAAGAAGGAATTTCTGTGCTTGAGAAAATTATGGAAGCCACAAACTATGAAACTTTTACCCAATATAACATTTTTTTTAAATTTTTATTTTTTATAAACAAATTTTTATCCCCAGGGGTACATGTCTGTGAATCTCCAGGTTTACACACTTCACAGCACTAACCATAGCACATACCCTCCCCAATGTCCATTACCCCACCCACCTTTCCCTCCCCCCTCCCCCCAGCAAGCCTCAGTTTGTTTTGTGAGATTAAGAGTCACTTATGGTTTGTCTCCCTCCCAATCCCATCTTGTTTCTTTTCTTCTTTTTCTGCCCCCCTAGTCCCCCATGTTGCATCTCCACTTCCTCATATCAGGGATATCATATGATAGTTGTCTTTCTCTGATTGACTTATTTCACTAAGCATGATACCCTCTAGTTCCATCCAC